>VUQR01023853.1:67846-99518 GCA_015108515.1 Hemichromis elongatus | reverse complement strand
TCAGATGACAAGCAGAGTAGTAGTAATTTGTCCTTTTTGTGTGTGTCTTGTGATTAAAAGCTTACCACATGGTCTTGATTACCATGATGAATATCTTTCTGTCTGAAGAGCAGAGCAATCGCAGTTTGTTATTAATTGCGTGTCAGGGTTGTATTTCTGCTGCACGCACAGTGCCATCTTTTGGCAAAATCAGGGCTCTACATTCTCATCCCCGGAGTTCCCAACCCTGCGTCATCTGGTTATTGTTTCCAGTGATTACTGCTGCTTAAATCTGTTTATCCAGAGTATGTAAGGACAGACGACAGTTTATTTTGGACCGACAGTGTGCACTGAGCCTGAAAGCGTAGATTTAAACTGGAACATGATTCACTTTGTCTCAGAAAACACTAGACTAATGATCATTCCTTCATTCTTGGAAATGATGCTTTAACAGATGGCTAGAGTTATTTCAGGGTAACCCAGCTTGATGCATAATCAACCTCTTTCACTTCAATGAACTTTTTTTTAAGTGCACTTTAAATTAATCTGAGTAAACTTGCAGGAAGCCAAATGAATGGAAACACATGTACCTGTTACTAGGTATTATATTTCTGTGTTGTTTTTAGACTTTGATTAACTATTTGATATAAAGCTTTAAAATATATCAAATGTACTTTTTTTTAAAGGAAATTTCAACATAAGTACATTAAATTAAACATATTTTTGGGGGATTGTAACAGCTGCTGTTTGTTATTGTTTTTCAGAGTGGACAAGACATTCTCCAAGGCCAGAAGCTTATGGTACGTGTTCCTAATAAATGACATTCCTTTAGTTTTAGTAAGCAAACAGTCAAGTGTTTAAGCTTTCTTTCTTGATCAATGTCAGTGACTCACACCAGCTTTGTAATTTTTTAAATGTGCGAATCAATGCAGTGAGTAGAGTTAAGTAAGATGAATGAGCCTGTAAAAGTTGGAGCAGATGGGCAGCAGCAGGGAAACAGATACCCAGTCCGCCCTGCCATCTCTGCAGTGCTGGCAAGGTTGGAGTGCTGCTGCGAGTGGCACATGGAGAGAGGCAGGGATGTGAGCATGCACACCTCCTGCCACTGCAGATACACGACACCATTTCTGAAAGCTTTTAGGTGTGGTGGCATGAGTGTCTGGCCCTCATCCCCATCTGTCTGAATGCAGCACATTAAAAAGTGCTCCACCATAGTATCATCTTGCCTTCCCTCTGGAATACAAATACAGGAGGATATCTTTTACCAGCCAGGCCTGCATTACTCAGCAGTGGCTGAGCTTGTTTGCACAGGCTGTCGTCCGGCCATCAGCTGCTGCTGCCTGCGACAGAATGATTGCACCTCTTTGTAAAGAAGAAGAGTAAACTCCGGACCAAAATAAAGATGAAGAGGAGGATCTAAAACAGGACACAAAAGCAGCGCAGGAGATAAAAGACTTCTGGGCGTGAAGAGGAGGAAGGAGGGGAAGGAGCTGACTGGATGAGGTGACGCTGCAAGTAGAAAATATGGGGCCTGCATTAGAAAGCCAAGATACAATAATACAGCTTCATCAGTCATACTCATTTTTTGGCAACCACAATCTTCTTCAAATCAGGGAATAATTCAGCACTGCTTGATAAATTTGGTGCAGTGTTTAAAGCTACTTTACGTTAACATTGCTGGTTATGCCCAGCAGGGCAGATCATCTTGTATCAGCAAAATTGCCGTTGCCAGGATAAAGCAGCAGTGAAAGTGCCATCAGACATTTTACAATCTGTTCGTGAATTCGACGAGAACTGACAGTGCATGCGTCCAGTCCATCCAACTGTATGTTGGCTGGAAATCTGAACTGTAAACTGTAAAAAACCTGGCAGTGAAAATTTAACAGAACTCAGCAAAATGCCGTGCTCACCTTTCCGAATTGGAAGGCCGAGAAAACTCTGGTGAGTTTCTGATTGACTTGACTTTAGATGATGCTGATAAGAAGTGCATGATTCCCCAGCCGCTTGGGAAAAAGATTTTAATATACATACACAGGATTATCCTTGTTATCCTTCGGTTGTATTTATACTTTTTACAATATAGACCCAATGATTAGGTAGAATATTCTGTGATTCAAGACAGGAGAGCTGACCTGATGCATTAATTATCACTAAGTCGTAAGATGAAGTCTTTCCACGCTTGCTGCTAATTAAATCTTAAATGATCATCTTTCATCTGGTCATTGTGGGTCATACGCAATAAACGCATGATCCTCAAACCCAGTTTCCACACTCTGCAGGGGAGGCCTGTAATTGGTGATAATCCCGCCTTGCTAAGCTCCCTCGATGGGATGCAATGGGAGGGAAGGGTTAGTGTGTATAATGGCTATACTGAGATGTTGTATAAGAGTATCTCTCCTCTCTCGACTAAGCACATATGAACATACATCCAAGTAAAAAGTGCACTCTGCTCTCCTGTCCCTGGAGCACCATGGATTATTGTAGCAGGCTGTTGGTTGTATAACTCACTGCCCATTCTTTAAAACAAACCACAGATCCCACTCTCTCATCCATGCTTCAGCTCACCTGACCTTCATGCTGGACAGGTTTGCACTTTTGAACCACCCTTAGGTGCCACTTTTGCTAGCAAGAAAAAAAAATGAGGATAGAGAGCAGTGGTCTTTGCTTGAAATGTGGAAAGAAATGAAAAGAGTCTTTTCTTCTTGCCCATTAAACAAGCTTTGTTTCTTCCAAAACAGTCTTCAGATGAATCTCTTAGTCTTCTCTTAGATTGTTAAGCTTTTCACACTCATCAGCTATAGGACAAAGCTTTATCTGCATTCTCTATAAATCTGAATTTAACATGAGCGTGGAAGGGGTAAAATTACATTTACATATTTTTGCTCTGGCTTGCAGTGCCATTTATTCATATAGATTGTTTCAGTGTGAGATGTATTAGCCATAAAGATGCCTGCCTTCTCTGAATATAGTAAAACTAAATGGCATTTCTCTTCACTCCCTTATAATGCACCAAGACAACAGAATACAGAATTTAAAAAAAACAAAAAATAGCTCAGCAGCCATGTCTCATGACCTAGTTCCTAAAAAACTCTATAAACTTTGTTGTAAGCAGTTCCATGTAGGGACTACTTTCACTATCCTGTATTACACCTGCCAGCTGTATCAGTGCGCAGATTTACATTTGATGAGAGACTGGTAGTAGTTATAGTGTAACAAGATGTAAACAGTCTCAGATGAGCTATAATGTAGTTCAGGAGACAAAAAATAGTGCCTACACCAGACTGCTTGCAACAAGGTTTAAAGGTGATTTTGAGGTTTAAACTATTTTTATAAAACATAACATGTAATTTAATAGAAAGGGGCAACTCACACTAAAACAATCTAGATCAATAAATAGCATAAATTAAAGATAGGAAAATGTATATATTTGATTTCAAGCTGCCCTTTTGAAATGTACAAGACGATTTTTTCAAGATGTGAAATGTGATATGCAACTTGCATATGATAAAGAATAATTTAATGCTCAGTATTTTTTGGCCTTTTTGTTGAATTTACTTTGTAAGCAAACAATATTAGACTTAAATTATCATTTAAATATCAGTATTTCTTATGTATATTTGACAAAACGATGGAACAGTGTTGTGTGGGGTTGTTGTTTTTCGGTTCCCTTACTGATAGCCCTCTGGTGGCCAAAGTTAGTAGTGCATGGTTTTGGCACTTAAAAAATGGGCCCATAAGTCAGCTAAACAAGTTTACTTGATGGGCTTCTGTGCATGTTTTCCTCCACAGTGATCAAATCTAATTTTCACTGGTTTACTCATTTCTTTCCTTCTTGCTATCTATTACCAATTGTGTGATGTGAGTCCCCGTTCTATTTTTATGATGCTTTCTAAATCCTAGGCCTATTTCATCCCTGCTGTCTTTTTGTTTTTTTTAGCCTGTAAACAGTTAAGAGGTGTCATTGTAAACACTCCTCTGTTTGTGTACACTGATTTCCCAAGAGATGTCACTCCTCATCACTGTCTGACTGTCTCCTCTGCACATGCGCTCACCGCTGCATTGTGAAAACGGTCTCGGTGTCAGCTTGCTTGTGCACGCTCATCCATGTATGTCAAGCTGAGTTGTCTGGAAAAGCGGACATACTGGGAGAGCAAACTGTCAAGGCCGATCAGACTAGACTGTTTTTCTGTGTGTCTCCTGCTGTCTGACCTAATATAGCACCAAAGTGACAACCTCACCCCTGGTTCGAACCACCTCAATAATCCAATTTCTAACATGTCATCCACCATCCAGGCCCAGCAGAAGATGTCTTATAAAAACATAAAGTTCAGAAGACAGCCGGCTGCTGAGGGCTGAGACGGGTCCCAGGCAACTTTGACTTGACATTTCCCATTTTGCTTTATCTGATTCGTTTAGATTTTCAGTACTTATTTATTCCTCCAGCGTTTTTAAAGTTCACTTATTTACCTGCAAGTTGCTTTGCTGCAGTCACACTGTGTAAGACCAGAGTTCAGGTATTAAAAAGGCAGCAAAGGTTTAAAAGATGTGGGGTCTGTTTATTGACAGATGTCAAGCAGAAATGATGAGCTAAGCCAATGGCAGGAGGAGGCTGAGTCAAGGATTTTCTATTTTCTTCCTTCTTCCTTCCTTTTCTTTTCCAGGACTGGACAAATCTTGCATGATCAGAATTTTTGCAAACATATTCCTGATTGATAGGATATTCACAAACTTAACGGATAAAAACGTATGAAGTTAGGTATCATGGACTACACTAGTGACACCAATATGTCAAGCACAAAAGAGCATAAAAGGACACTAGAGTGACCTTCTGTTGTTGAAAAGGCACATCTGCCTGCCTGTGATTTCCCGGAGGGCTTGTTTCTAAGGAAATCTGCACAGTGACATTGTTAGAGATAAGGAAGCTGAAAATCAGGACCTATTGGTAGAGAGAACATACTTTATTCAATACTACCTGCTATACCTGGCCTTTTATTGCTTACTGAATAGGGCTAGCTATGAGTGAAAGTGTAGACTCAGGAGAAAGAGCCTCCTTGTGCATCAGTTTCCACAGGCATTTGTACACATTTCCAGAGCTTTCATCTGTAGCTTTCGATTTAACAAAGGTTTTGAACCTTTTGAAGTTTTCCGTATATTTTTTGACAACCATTTGCGTCCTAGTTTCTTATTAGGAACCGCTGATTAGGATTTCTTTATCTGCCTTTTTGTATAAAAGGTCTTTTAGAGGTACAGTTCCCTGGGGAACGGAAAGCTTCTCAGACTTATCTGCTTTTTAAATTTTGCCCAGTATTTGCTTGGCACCAGAAATCGGTTTGCAAAACAGATTAGGAAAATTCATGTTTATTTTTGTTACCTCCTTCTGGCTCACAGATTAAGACACAAAGCTGACTCATAAGATCATTTAAATTATGTTACATATTTTTTGAAACATAACCTCCAGCAATAGAATTTTTTTTTTTTTTTCCCAAGCAAGTCAGAAAGTCAGATCTTTTCATCTTGGAAAATTGCCTCTGAGTGAGAAATGACTTTACGCCAGAGATAATCATCCAGCCATTTGTTGGACTAGTTCAAATCAGTTTAAGGGGGTTGGGGAGGGTGTCCTTGGGAACACAGCCATTTCCAAAGTCTGTTTGTGTTGTAATTCCTTGTGTCTCTGGCTGTTGGATGTGCGTTTGAGTGGGTCAAGCTACTTGATGGTGAATTTATGAAGATCTCAAGAAGGAAGCAGCTCCTGATATTTAAGCTTCAGTATCATCAGTGTTATACTGATATATAAAAATGACTTGTGCTGTAAAGAGTGTGTACAAATGAACTGAGCTCAAACCTCTGACATTAACATGCAGCTTTTGTCTTTGTAAAAAGTCACACTGTATATTATCTGCTGTGTACCAAGCAGCAGTTCAGCAAACTTGTGGATATACAGGAACATTCAACAAACAGAACTGAGCATATGTTTCCCTCGAGCTTTTGCAAATACCAAAAACACAACATAACAGCAGGTTTTTGAAACCTGCTGTTATGTTATGTTTATATTTTGAAGTAAAAGTCTTAAGCCTTGTTAGCTTCTCAGTCTTCCATATCATCGTATTTTATTTTTAGATTTCACCTCTCATTTAAAAGGCTTCTTCAGTTTTAAAATAACTGATGAAAATACCCAGATATTTAGACTCTGGCGGTTTTTAACTGCAGGCGTGACTCCCCATCAGCTTTAGAACTGACAAAGCCTTTTGAATGAAAAGTCAAATCTATCTTAGAATCCAAGAAAGAACTCCAGCTCGAGCGCTTAAAATTACATCGGAAACACATTGTCCTTCAACAAGACAACTTATAATATAAGGATAAAATTGCAGATAAGGATTAAGGACTTAAGGACAATGTACAGGATTATGCTTCAGGAACAGAGTGCAACTCCTGTGTTTTCTCTTCACTTATTTTTGTGTTCATTTTTGACCTTAAACTTTAGGCTTTGACTTTTATATCTTTAGTTTTATTTCAGTCTGAGTTTATACCCCCAAACTTCTTAGTTATATCCCAGACACAGCCATGGTTTGTGTTACAGTAGACTTTTTTTTTTTTTTTACAACATTAACCACATTAGAAGATTCTGCTTCATTTTCTGGGTTAACAGGATGACTCGTCCACACAGTTAATGACACATTTGACTAGAAATGCTTTTGTCAAACATCACAAACAGATGTAATTCATGAAAAAACACATTTCTCTTGAAATAAACTTAGAATAAAATGTTTGTTTTTTTTACATACACAGTATTTGCTCTGTGTTGGTTCAAAGATGCTAAAATATCTGCTCTCGACATTAATAAAGCAGCAAGCAGCTATTTGCTCATTAGATACTTAATGGTGTATCTTTCACAGAAAATGATGTCACACTGTTTTGTTTTTTTTACTGTTTTATGTTTTTATGGCCGACTCATCCATATGTGCATGTTAGTGGATGTGAGTTGATGTGAGTACCTGGAAATGTGTTGGCATTCACCAAATTTATAAAGATACTAAGGGTGACCTCTCACAGCACATTTGGAAAGTAAAATAGCAGAGCTTAGTGGGAGAGTCTCTGCTGTTGTTTTGTTATTCTCCTCTGCTCTCTGTTTCTCCTAGGGGTGTATTATGAAACCAGATTAATGGCTTAGAGAGCTATGTTGAGCTTAAAGTCAGAGTTTCCTGTGTCACAAAAGTAGCTCTCCCTTTATCTGACTAAATCACCGCGGTAACTTATCCTGAACATGTGTTTGAATCTAAAAACAGCTGGAATATCCTTTTGCAGATTCTCTTATTTACAGCATGTTTTAATTGCAACATATATTCCCTACTGGGGCAATACATTTATATAAACATCATCAATGAGTTTGTGTGTATTAAGTGATGAAGCAGAACACGGACAGCTATCGTTATACTTCGGTTCAGTTCATTTTTATTTCAAACATGTGCATTCACAAATCATTACAAAATATCACTCCATTCTTTTGTTTGAACTTAATTCTAATCTGCTGCTAATGTTCTTTTACACAATTTTCTTTTACACTGCTAGAATTGCAGCTATTAGAATACAACTCACACCACAATCACCAGCAACCCCCCCTCTGACAACAAATCAAAGCAATTTCTACATGTCCTTAGGCACAACCATCAGGCTATGGTACAGTAATGTTTCAGGGCTCTGATGTGCACCTACACCTTAAAAATAAACTGCAGCTCAGAGAGCAAAATCGGCAATAAAGTCATTCACTTGGATTAAAACGTTTATTTTACCACTCTGTGCAATAAGGTGCAAGATTAACAATTTTCTGCAGCATTAATCTTATCATCATCAACTGATAATGTCTGATTGAAGTAGGCTGCACTCATAGGGATCGTTTCATGTGGAAGAGTCCCTGCAAAGGGCCCATGTTTTTTGCCAGAGTGAAGCAGAAGGCCCGGTTTAACAGAGAAGGTTGTTAGATACCGTTCTGCTAACCATGATCTCCAGCTGTTGTTTTAGGTTTTGTTGAGCCAGCTAACACAGAGAAAGCCTCACTGAGTTGAACTTTGTTTCTAGTATACCCCTCTAGTGTGGAAGTAGAGGAAAGAGAGGGTTTAAGATAAGAAGTGCAGAGAAAATGCTTCTCAACAAGCATGATGTCAGTAATAATCATCTAAAAGGAGACAAACTGACAAAAGACCAAAAAACAAACACAAAAACACCTCCTTACTTAATTTGCAACCCATAAAAAATTTCAAGGGCTAATGGCTGTTTTGTTTTTTTTGCTTTTTGAGTGGCAAATGAGGTGGGGGTGTGCGGCTCATGCTGACCAAAGTGCTCTAATGAAACATCCAGCTCTGAATGTTGTATACGTACATCACCTTTAAGAAAGACTCTGTTATTATCATAATTAGGTCATATTTACTGTTTACTCTGCATCTAACTGGGACACAATGTCAGGAGAGAATAACAACTTGAATAAGCTTACATCTCATAG
Organism: Hemichromis elongatus; assembly: GCA_015108515.1. Taxonomy (NCBI): domain Eukaryota; kingdom Metazoa; phylum Chordata; class Actinopteri; order Cichliformes; family Cichlidae; genus Hemichromis; species Hemichromis elongatus. The sequence goes on along the minus strand of VUQR01023853.1, from coordinate 91,045 downwards.
CAGCTTTATTCCCCCACCCTCTAATATAACCTCATTACCCACTTAAAATGCTGTATAATTGTCGAACCACATCACAATCATAGTCACACTAGGGTTCTGTAGAGGTATACTGCAGAGATATCATTATGGCGATGGAAAGTTTCCTCAAAAGTTGAGATGCACTCGGCACTCCTGCTTTGCCTCGCAAACAAATTATGTGCTTGATTAAACAGCCAATTTGTTTAAGAGTGATGGGAGGCAGGGTTTAACATATGTAAAAACAGCACGAGAACACTCCAACATTGTGTCGCAGGAACTCTCATGTAGGATTTCTGATAGACTTTTATTCTCAGATTTTGGATTTAATATTATGTCATCACTGGACGGACGATTGATTCTCACAATAGTCCACATGTGAGACTGGGACTACTGTGGAGGGATATCAGATATAAGATATCTATTTGCAGCCCTCAATAACAGTCCCAGTTTCTCATGTGGCCACTTGGGAAAATCCATTGCCCACTCCCACTTTACTAGTTAATACAGCTGAAGAAGTAAAACGTTTGACATAATTCACCACTGAACACTTTGAACTGTATTATATATTTAATATTAATGTCCATGTGGACAGTCTGCTGGAGATATGGTTTCAGTCATTCGTTCAGTGCTGTTTTGTAGGTACTTCTTACAGTTCATTGCTGTTTCAGTTCTCCGCCCTCCTGTTTAACCCCCCTAAGGTCAACCGTTACTAATTAAATCACAACCTGTGGGAGACATATTTGTTATGCATAAATAACAATCAATTCAAATTTCAGAAGAGCAGCCGTCTTGCCTGCCGGAGACCTCAGATGTGTAACTGATGTGAAATGCTTCTGTGATTAAACCTTTAGCTAGCCTTTTAGGCCACTAGCAGGTCACACGTTGCCTCCCACACATATAATACAGGTTACATTCTTAGCTGCTTGCAGGACATACTTTGCTAAGCAGGGTGATGCACATTTAAATTATAAGAAGTTTAATATTTTGTTATAGAAACAGAAATATTAATAGATTAACGAAACCTGCATCAGGAATAACGAACATCGCGTGGGATTTACAGGATTCACTTAGCTATGGAATTATTTGAGCTTGGGTCTCAAAGGATTTTGGATTATTATCAAACTGTTCTTGGTTGAAAAATAGCTGAAAGTGAGATTGGAAGAGAGAGGGTGTGGAAGATGAGGACATTTTTTAGCACAGCAGCAATTCTCAGAGGATATGATATGGGGGTAGGAGAGCAGTGACCACTGGCCATTTCAGCAGCTAATGGGATGGGAATCCCTCGCAGTTTGGGTCAGTTACAGGGTATTTACTGATTCTGCAGAGGATGCTAAAGCAGGAAAGATGCAATCAATTTAAAAACAACTATCACTGCCCACAGCAGATTATAAAAAAAGCTCTTTGTGGCTGCAAATTTTTTCCTGTTCTACTATTATTATTTTTTTTGTCAGAATTTGGTGTTTAATTATGTCCCAGGATGTCATTGTAAATGCACATGCCCTTTATCTGATCGAATAATCTGTATTAACAATATGGTAATCAGATTTTAAGCGGGACATATAAGCACTATCTGCTCTTATCGCATAATTCGCAACAAAGCTGTCACATTCCACATTTTCATATTTTTAAACCTACACCCCAGGTCCCTGGAACCTTTAATAAAAGAACCAGATTTTCTTAAGCTTTAAGAAGAGAAACAGACATTACTGTCACAGTACGAAAGGGCATCTCAGCAGATTATTGGTAATCTGGACATTTTCAAAGTTTGTATTAATGATATAATAGACTACCTTTTTTTTTTTTTTTAAGCCAAGAAGCTTTTCGAGTTGAGAGGATTATTTGTTTTTATCACAATACACAGCTCTTAATGGTCCACAGTATGACGAATGTGCTGTAATCCTTTATTATCTCTTCATGTCTGACACACACACACAAACACCATTTCATAGGTCAGGTGTACATACACACAAAAGCTAAGTAAAGAAACAATAGATTGACACTCCTCTGCATTAAAGTATTATTTAGCAGGGATTTATCTGTCTATTGGTAACATTAGTTGGAGGTCTGCTGGGAACTGTGGATGTCAGCTAAGTGATGGAAACGCACATGTTCTCTGGGGATTGAATGAGACTCATTACAGTAATTAAAAACCTTTCCACACATTTTTTCTCATCCTTTACAATGAGTGTTGGGGGAGGCTACGATGTCTGCTCATCTCTGGGTGCTTAATGTTGAACATAATCACCTTGTTCAAGTCCTATGATAATGAACATGAATGTGCATGTGGGTGGTTTTTTTTTTTTTTCATGTGTGGCTTACGTTGGTTGCCACAGCAACAGCCCGAGCAGGCTTGTGAGGCAGTAAGGGGATTGAAGACAACCCCCTTTACCCTAACAATCTATGCTTTCTCTTTTTGACTGCAGACTTCAGTAGTTCTCAGATGAATGGGGGAGGGTCTCCTTCTTTGGAAGAGGGATAAGGGAGATTGTAAGAGGTATTGGTTGGGGGGTTGGTGGGTGTTAGTGTCGAGTTTTGGTTTTGGACAAGTGTCTGGCTGTGCGTGAGAGCTGCAGAGCGGACAAAGAGGGTGGAGATGGAGGAAGTGGCAACTAAAGCGTGCACGTGTGTGTGTGACTGGGTGGGAGGAGGGAGAGTGAGGGAGGAGAATCTGAGAGGATGCTCACTGGGAGTGTGCGATAGTCTAAAGAGCGGAGTGTGAGGCCAGCAGGTGAACAACTGATGAGAATCACCGAATGAATCGGCCGGAGCTGAAGAATTAAGAATAAAAAGAGCGAGAGAGTGATAGAGAGAGAGAAAAGTAGGAGGGAGAGAGAAGCTCAACTCAGGAAGGAGTGTGGACGGTGAGTGCTGGTCACTGGCTTGACTTCCCGGGGAGTGCCAAGTGTACAGCTGCCACACCACTGTGTGAGTAAGTTTCCTGCTCTGCTCCATGCAGGACATCAGTTTGCTCAGATGACACACGGGGACTTCTTCACACGGCTGATTTTTGTGCTGCATCGCCAACCAGCTGGGTTGTGTTATGTAATTTGTTGTGGTGTTGGGATAAGGCTGTGGCTTTATGCTGCAAACTGATCCGCAGGACGGCTTACATGGTAGTCCTACATAGAACGGAGCAGGTGTCTGTGAGCAGCAGCATGTTATCTGTGCTGCCCCACATGCTTATGATGAAGGACAAGTTCATGCTGGACATTTGCTGTGTGACTTTACTGTCATGCATGTTTTTGTGCTACTTTTCTTGAGTGGTATACACATATCATAAATATTGGGTACATTATCTTGTAGAGAATAATAATGTGTGCACAGTATGACTTCTGTAGGCAGACATATGTTTCTTATATTACCTAGATTTTTTTGGACTATATATTTTGTTTAAACCATTCATTCATTTTGCATTATTAAATATGTCTGTCTTTTTCTGTGTGTGTGTGTGTTTGTGTGTCCTGTCGATCTATTGAGCATTAGTTCTAATTAAGAGTTCAGGACAGCTGATGCCTTTTCCTATATTGTTCTCCCTTGGGAGAGCTCTTCGTGTGAGCCTGTTGAGAAAGAGCTTAGAAATTTTCCAGTTGCATTTGCTGTGGGACTTTTCTTGATTGAGGACTCACTTGTTGTGTAATAGCAGGGCGGCAGCAGCGTATACTAATGATTCATGCTCTGTTTTCTTCACCTAAATTTGAATGTGAGTGCTCTCGGCGCATGTGAAGCCCGATTTCCATCTCAGCCACTGTCCCTCTTGAGCAGCTGTTTGTCTTATCTACGGCCTCAGCATCCGACCATCCGCTGCAGCTCCATACATTCACTCAGATAACTGAATACTTTGTCAGCACAGTCAGCCACGTTATCCCTTTGAGAAATTACAGTTTTTTTTAAAGAGAGTTCCATTTTGTCCCCTGGAGTTATTGAGTGTGTAGAGTAATTCTTCTCTGCTTGTGGAGTGTCGTGCCTTTCGGCTGCTGGGGTACGCCGCACCCTGAACATATTTCATCGTAGGTGCCGTATCCTGCTTTAATAATCGCCGGCAGACATACACATAATTCATGATATTATCACTGATTCGTGATCAGTTCATTCGTGATTCTTCTGTGATGATTAATTGCTGTATGCATATGAAAGAGACTGAAATAAATTGCAGAAATTACAAGGCTGCTGTGCAAACTGACCAGTTGTCAGTGTCAATACAGCACCATATTCATCAGATGTATTGATCGGTGATCATGCTGAGAGAAAGCTGTTCTGGTACAGATATTGAGTTTAGAACAAAAGATGTGTGACATTAGTATTGTTCAGTGTGCCATTCTTCTGGATTAGTGATGCTTTTGTTTTGATAAATGTGAAAGTGTTGGTTTTGTTCCCTGAGATCCCTGAGGTGTGCGTGAGGTAGATTGTGTGATAAAAGAAAAGGTCGTAATATTATTTGAAATCTTTTGGAAGTTATTGTTTCTTATACCATAAAAAGAAAAGAAATCGTGGGGTTTGTGCCAGATGTAACTTAGCCATAAAATTTTATACTGTTCAACAGATTTAAACCTCGATGACTATGGCACTGCAGATCAAACAAGCCAGTTGGTAAACAGGATATTCAAATTCAATATCAATTAAAAACTGATATATTATTGCTTAGTGATATAAATTAAAGACCTTATTTTGTTCTCTGGTTGAAATGTGTTTCACCTAAAGAGCATTGTAACAGTAACCTAATTTCAAAAAGGGGACTTTAGACCACTGCGAGTACCTCGTACCACAGTCCATACCTTTTTCTCTTTTTCTTGCCAAAAGAAATCAACAACATTTCCTAAGGCGTTACCTTTTGTTGTCCTCTTGCTCGATCTCAAACTGGGTGACCTTTTCTGACTGAATGTTCTCTTCCATCTGTCTGATTTTAGGAAACAAGATGGGAGTGACCCAAGAATTTCTGCAACTCTAGAGCCCCAGCTGCTCCAGCCTAAGCTCCCAGTCACCGCCTCACCATTTCAAAAGGTAGGACTGGGGAAATTGAGTTTGCACTTTGACCACTGACCTATATTAAAGACCTCTGCGTGACCCCTCATTCTGTGATCTTTTTAACGTGTCTCTGCTGATCTTGTCTCCACACTGGCTTTCGTCTGGATGCGCTTGCTCATCTGTATTTAATCATTTGTGATGTATTAGACCCAGTTTCACTACATGGAGTGTTACTTTGATTTCTATCCTTGCTTTCTTTTGTGTAACTTGTGGTATTAAGGCACACAGAGCACTGTGTCTGGATGATAATGTTTGACTGATTCAATTAATAGAAATCTATTTCTAGAAGGAAATTGCCAGGCGGATGCTGACCATTTTAAAATTGAAGTCTGACAAGCCTGATTCCATCAGAGCAAACAAATCAAAGCCTGAATGAGTCATTTTTAAATCAAAACACAAGCCTTTTCATGCTCATCATCATCCATGAGGTGTAAACTAATTGGAATATCAATTATGCATCACAACACTGAGTGGGGTTCAAATATTACACAGTTGTTTTATGCTTTCCTGAGCCTTGCTTATTTTCCTCGGGGTTTTCATAAAGTTAAACTTCAGTGTGAACATTTGTGCTCTTCCATTTCTTTAATGTCTGCGGCTTATTAGCTGTCATGTCATTTTCAGATTCACCACATTCAGTTTGTCTCCTGTTCACTCCTGGGTTTTTTTCCCCCTTTTATGAATCAGCTATGCTAGAACTAATATTCTTTATTTCAGCAAAAATGGTTTGAGGAAAATTGCTAAATTGCTGTTATTGAAGGTGTAGGAAAAAGGGCCAAAAGTGAAAATGAAATAGGAGGAAATAATTTCAATAAATCGGTTCTGACTGTCACGTCCGTAGGAAATCTATTTGCTTACCTTTAACACTTCTGTGATTGATGTGAAAACCTGGCAGAGATATTTTGGGATCTTAGACACTGAATAGTTCCTAGCTCGGCGGTGATTAAACGACAGGAACGGTGTCACTCGTGTCGGATTGCTTTCATAAGATCCCTCACACTTTGGAATGGGCTTACAGTTCATACAATCTGCCTTTATCTGGGGAAAGCAGAGGGAGTAGGAAGAAAAAGGGATTAAGAATTCAGGAATTCAGATATTGGATGGTTGAAACCATGATTTCTGATCCTTCCAGCATGCACCATCTGTAGGTAAAAGAGAAATTTAAGGAGCACATTTTGCTCATTTTAATTGAGGAAAAAGTAGAAAAAAGGAAAGCAAGGAAAGATTTTTAGGGACAGCATGGTAATGTGATGTACTGTAGTACAACAAGGGCTCAGTGGAGCGAGACTCAGAGGAGCGTATCACTTTAATTAGAGCCCTGCGAAAACCAGGTCAATCTGCAATTAACCCCATCAGTGCTTATGGCCATTGCCTGATTTAAACTGAACTGTCCTATTAATAATCTTACAGATTTCTTAGAGATGTGTAATGGAAAATTCAAAAAGTGATAATTTTTCAAATTTTGGTGGCAGAAATGGCCAAGATAAAAAAAACAAAACGAAACATCTTACTCACCAGCAACCTAAGAGCGCTTTCAAGAAATGAGTTTAATAGTATACCAAAACCAAGAGTTGAAATAATCATGAACTGTTGTCCGCTTCTCTTGGTTGCGTGAGTAATTGTGGGTGAGCGTTCTAATGAAAACATGTTTCTTGTCATTTACAACCTTTTTTACTGATTTGTTACACCAGTCAGGGGGAATTTTTACAGAGCTCCATAAATTTGAGATGTCAGGAAATATTATTAATGGCCCTGGAATGAAAATGCAGAACAAAGAACCAGACTTCATGTGAATGTTTCACATTCATGTGTATCCCATCTGATCCACTACATGGAGCTGGTTGAAGTTTTAATGAGCTCTGCGAGGATGTGCGGCGTTGCAGCTGATAAGTCAAGAGGAGCGAGAGGAAGCCTTGCGTGTTTAATTTGTCTCTTGTCATAATGGCGATCCTATTAGCTCTCATAATGAAAGGTCTGAGCTCTACACCTGCACTGTGTGTGCTAGCTTGGCTCCCTGGGGATGCCCTCATCTCCTCCTCTTTGTTAATTTCTGCAAAAAATTAGATGTCTTGTTTTTCATCAAAAGATTTAAATTTTTCTTCACATTCATTCCACAATGTTTTGCTTAGTTTTCTAGCATCTAATTTATGCTATATCCTGATTCTAGTGTAATAGGTGATCTGTAAACAGCACATAGTTGCAGCTGTTGTCTGTGACCGTAGAACGGTTGGACTCCACCTCTTGCCACCTGTCAGCCTAAGCCAGGATACAGATAGTAGTAAAGACAGAGGTGGCTGGTATAAAATTTGGAGTTCTTCCTGTAATGCTTTAGAGAGATAGAGAGTTACAAAGAAGGATCCGCAGAAGGCTAGACACCTCCAGCTTCAGTCAGAGGATTACTTCTCAGCTTTAAGCAATAGCAGGTTTGCCTACAACCTGAGACATAAACTTGCAGATAATCTTGTATGCTTAGAGCACACACTGGGAGAGTCTGTGGATCTTGTCACCAACTTTGTCTGATCCAACACTTTGTCAGTGATGCTTGCAAACAGCGGCGATGCAGCTAGGATTTTGCCATTTCAGAAAGGCACAGCAGTCATGGAGCGTTTAATCCAAATCTGCTGAAGTCAGTGACACTGGGACATCTTTGAAGCTGCAGGACTTTTTGTCAAGGAGAATTAAAAATGGCTAAAAATATTGACAAACACAACTATGCTCCAATGGTGACAAAGACACACTGGAAGAAACCCAGCAATGTAAGTAGCTTTATTTTCGGAGCATGCTGAATAGAAAACATCAACAGATGACAGACAAAGTGGAGAGGACACTTTTAAGTTAAGGCATTGACAATCAATTCAAACTAATGTCATATATATGTATATATCTATATCTCTCTATCTATTGAGTTTATATTGAACTTATTTTGGGTAAACATCTGTAGCATTTTCTTTTTGTTCAAACCCAAAGATAATATCTAGCAAAGCATTGCAGATCCCATTGTTCTCATACTCATATTAAATTTTATATGATTTATATAGATTTATGAGTCTTATAACACTTGCTTCTCACGCTATTTCTTGAAAGTAACATAATTCCTATTCAAGTTATACTTATTATTATGTTCCATGAGTATAATGTAAAAGGTCACACTTTTATGAATAAATCATAGTAAATTTACGTCTTTTTGGACATAATATTTTTGCTTTTGTTTTCCATATGGGAATCACTGGCTAAACCCAGCGCTATTTACTTTCAGGGTTTGTGGCAGACTATTGTTTGCACATGGTGGAGGACTTTACTCACAGTCACACTGAAAGCCAAGACACGATTGCTCTGTACACAAAGTGTTTGACTTTGTCAGGCTTTGCTGGCTGAACTTTTCAGCCTTTACTTAATTACTGAAGACCAATATGTCTATGGACAATTGTTTTTCATCACTTTTTTTCAATATTTATTGTCATTATGCTCACGTGACGCATGCCAATTTTGAATATAACTGTGGTGTCGGACGGTGAGATGTGACAAGATCATGTTCTGCAATAAGGTAACATGTTTATTAAAATAAATATGAGCTTAGACATTGGCTGTTTTAAAGGTGGTCAGAACAGCTGGCCAAGAATGTGTACTTTACCAGCTTTACAACATTTGCTCTACTGCAGGATTTGCTAAATGTAAACTTTAACACTACTTTTTGAGGTCAGTTTATCCTCATGGTTGTAACAGCACAAACACATTCCTAACCATGCTGGGTTGGTATCAAATGACACCTAATCAGTTAATTTTAAGGGATTTCTGACATCTTTCAATTGTCTTCAAAACAATGTTGCATTATTTTACTTTTTGAGGGGGTTTAAGAGACCTTAAATGTAGAGGTAAAATGTTGACTATATAGAACTCTTGGCCTCTAAATGTGGTTTCTTGTTTTAAAAGATTTATGGATCATAACAGTTGTAAAGAGCAAATAGAGCCCTTTGTAACATAAAGAGCATTACTTTCTGTATTTCTGTAAATGCACATACCAGGATTTTTTTCATGTCTAATAAGCAGTACATAGAATGTTGCACATGCATTATCTTGCAATAATGCAATCCCATCATGCAGTATTACAAATATAGCAGTGAGATCTGACACCCTAACAATAAACATGTAAAGGCGGTGTTCCAGAGATGTGTTTTTTTCTGTCACTGGATGGAGTGTGATGATGTTAAAGTGTTGAACTAGGTGAACCTTCACTAACGCCAGTCAAAGGCAAACTAACCTCTGCAGTCAACACAAAGAAGCCTAAACATTGAATTTTACTTTCCTCTCTCCAGACCCCAGATTTATTTGAAATGATTGAAAAGATGCAGGTAAGATGATAAAAGATTGTATTTTGTCTTGGCTCACTAAGCTGCGCTCAATAAGCAACTAACCAGCCAGCGCCTCTTCCTAATTTTGCAACACTCTAGCTCTCCTTTGCTACAGTACTCATAATCTCTCGGAACATGACTGAGATTTTGAATATTTTCAGAGGAGTGTTGTCAATGTGTTTGTCTCGGCGTCTTTGTTAACGTTCTGGTTGGAACTTTGGCTTGCCGAACTGTAAGCTCATAATCTATTTCCTGGTTTCAGAATCTATTTCCTGGTTTCTGCAGACTCTGGAAGGATGTTTTCTGTTTTCATGCTATCCCAAATGACAAGACATGTGTCTCCAAAGGTTGATTCTGTTCAACTGGACGTGGCGTTTTCAGTGGGAGAAACATTTCATCACTCATCCAAGTGACTTCTTCAGTCTCAGCTGACTGCTGTTTCCCCAACATTATAAACAGTACAATTACGACCTCACGGGTTGTGAGGTCAGTTTCTTCATCATGATTATGCAAATTCTCATAAAGATTGATCAACAAGAACTGATCAAAGACCACTGATCAGTGGCCATGAGTATCAGAGAGTCAGGCTGCAATCACAGCATTGTAAGATGGCAAAAAATGTACCTTTAGGCCTCCTACTCGATTCAGAGATGGTCTTTCCCTTTTTACGTAAATGGCCTCCTTGACTCCGCACTCAAACCAGCGTTCCTCCCTGTATAAGGTTGGGGAAACCTGCAGTCAGCTGAGACTGAAGAAGTCACTTGGATGAGTGACGAAACGTTTCTCCCTCAGAAAACGCTAGTTCCAGATGAACAGAATCAATCTTTGGAGATTTACTTACCTGGATGACTGAGAATGCATCGAGACGACAAGACGTGTTTTATAATACAGCATCTGTGCATTATCTTTTGAATGCACATTTATCTTCCTTTAAAAAATATGAATTCAGTCACAATGGTGCTTTACTATCTTTCATGTGTGGCAGTAATTCTCCTTTTGCATGGGACATGACGCAGGATTGTCTCTTTTCCACTGCAGGACAGTGTATTAATGAGTGCATCGTCTTCCATGATGGCCGGCACCATAACCTAGCCTTGATTTACTAACGCCGCATCTCTTTTTTCTGTATCGATCCTCCTTACTCTATATTCACGTACAGACACACCTCATGTGCCGGACTGTCACTTATAAATCTTTTTAATCCCAAGACTCTCATCCACACATTTCTGCAGTGTGTTTAATAGAGTTCTCTGTCACTTCCAAACTCATGTCTGTAACGTCTTTCACTCTCCTCGATCTGAAGAACATAATGGATCTCTTTCTGTATTTTTCCATCTGTCCCTTTTTTGACTTTGCTTTTTTTGCCTGCTGCACATCTCTGGGGAAAACTGAGTTGTTACATAATGAGTTTGATCATTTTTTCCCCTTTTGTTTATGTCACAGTTTGTGTTCATAGATTGGTTTTGTGCTTGACTTTAGGTATTTGTGGACTTTTTTCGCGCCACTTAGTGTGACCCTCCTGTCTTTTTGGTTTCCTTATCTAACCTGCGTCTCTTACAGGGGAGCAGGATGGATGAGCAGAGGTGCACCTTCCCTCCGCCTCTTAAGGTATAACTCTTCATGTAGCAACCCAAATTATTCATACTCATTGTCCACGGCTGCTCCACCTTATCTTACTCTGACAGACATGGCAATTACTTCAGCACCCACTATTACAATGTGTTCTTCATAATGCTAAAGTGCCCATGTTACATACAGGAAGGAGCTAGTGGGATGCTAAGTTCTGTCATTTTGAAAGGGACTTTTGAACACAGTATAATTATAAAGTGATGAAGCATTTTATACCACCAGTGTGCCAAATGGTATTACTTTCATTAAGGTGTGCATTGTTGGATGATTTCTGTGTCATTGCTAAACAGATTTTCATTGCATAACTGTTATGCAATTACACTGAAACAGTGTCCTTTGGGAATGTAAAGCCGTTGTTATTTTGTTGTTATTGCCATTCTTTGATGAGGAAACAAAGCTTTTTTCTTTCTTTTTTTTTCCAGACTGAGGAGGATTACATACCGTACCCAAGTGTCCACGAGGTACGACGCTGTGTTGCAGTATAATTGTTTCTATTATTATTGCATTCTGATAAAAACACAGAAATTTTGAAAGCAGTTGACTCACAGTGTTGTAGACATCCAAAGTCTCAATAAAATGTTCATTTAAGCCTCAACAGACAATCTGTGGTCAGAAATTTTACGTGCACTCTTATTAAACTAGTAAATACCCAGGCTGAGGACATTTGCTCTCTATTTTAATTTCATTTCTCAAGTCTAATTTTTCGTCCATTTTAATAACCTCGTCGATCCCTGAGAAGTTACTTTCTGTTTCATTGCTATTGAAACAGGTGCTGGGGAGAAAGAGCCCCTTTCCTCTTATCCTCCTGCCACAGTTTGGGGGCTACTGGATTGAGGGGACCAATCATGAGCTGAGCCAGACCGGAGACAAGGAGCCTCTCCAACCTCTGTCCCCAAACACTCGGACCAAGCTGGAATGTAACACGCTGGCCACACTCTTCAGGAAACATTTCCTGGGCAAGGTTAGCTACTCTGTACATGACAGAAACACATGGAGCTACTGACAAGTAAACTGTAGTACACATATTAAGTTAAATCAGTTTTGCATGTGCTGATTTGCAGTCCCGGCTATGGGCTCCCTGCAGCTCAATTTTAAAATCACTTAAATAACTAAGTTACCATATTTAGCGTGTTTTTAACCATATCATCGGTGACATTTCGATGTCACTGATAGCTTATATTTAGCTGGATGCAGTTGCTGTATGCGTTTTAGATATCTCCCCCATTGCTCTCCTATTACAATAAACAATTTTTCTTCTGTTTTCGTGGTTAAAATTACAATTAAATACAATAATGGGAAGATTAATAACTATACTTAGTTAGTTAACTAGTTATTAGTTAAATTACCCCAAATTTTTGAAGAGATTTGCTTTCTTCCACCGTGATATTGCCAAAGTCATATTCACATCATGTTCTCATAATAACAGCTTCCTTCCTCTTCAAATGAGTCTCATTGCTCCCATGGAATATTTCACATTACTTCTTCTTCATTACAGTAATGAGACAAATAGGAAATAAGCAAATCTCTGTATAATAAAGTGCAAACAATAAGCCTGCCTCACAATTAGGCACCTCACACACTGTGGCTAATGAAGATGCATTACACTTTGCAAGTGTTCTTACAAACACATAATACCAGTAAACAAATTTGGTGACATGTAGCAGAGAATGAGGAAATGAAGGAACTCAGGTAGGAAATGGATTAACTGGAGCATATTTACCCATGTTGTGCACATGTGTGCCTGTTTATGACAGCTACTAATGGTGGTCTCTGTACGCTGTGCCCTCAGGAACACTTTAATTACTATTCAGTGGACAGTGCCCTCGGACATCTGGTGTTCTCCCTAAAATATGAGGTGATCGGTGACCAGGAACATCTGCGTCTAATGCTCAGGTAACGTTTAATTTTCATGCAGGGTTCAGTACAATTTTGCCTAATTGTCTGAGAAAATCAACAGTTTAAGTCTGCTTTGTTACTTCATAATCTGAAGTAATTATTGTGTAAGAGTTTACCTCTTTTGTGAACAACAGGCGCGAGCTGCAGAGTAATTATCTTCTTTTTTTACCCCCTAAATTGCCCAGCATTGACTGGACACACACATCCGCCTTGGGTGTTATCATAAGAGTCATAAAGCCAGCAAGAGTGTCAACAGCACTCTCATTTCCACAGAAGAGTAACAGATGGACTATTTAGGCCAGTGAGTGGGTGGGGATGGTGGAAGGGAGAGAAGGCAAAGAGAGGCAAGGGCGGGGACCTTTGATCGTGGTCCATACCGGATCATCTCTGCACCAACTGATAGATTCTGAGAAATGCTGCTTCGTGTTATAAAGCTATAAAACCCACACTAATTACTGTATGGCTTCATCAGGACCAAGCTGAAAACCCACCATGATGTGATCCCCATTTCCTGTCTGACAGAGTTTCCAAATGTGGTTCAAATGGCCAAGGTAAGAAGACATTTTTATATATTTTTTTTGTCTAAAGATAAGCTGCCGTGACACGTCCAGCACATTCTGACGCTATTTCCCGCCGCTTTTTTAAATTCAAGCTTGTCTGTGAAGAGGTCAACGTGGACCGCTTTTATCCTGTCCTTTATCCCAAAGTAAGTTCTGGTTCACAGATTTTCAGGGTTTTCGTTCTAGGCTCAGAAGTATGAGCTTTCAGGATCTGGTTAGATTTTTTCACAGCTAAACAATATCCTACGGTTAAAAGAGGAAATGATGGAATTTCATATTTAATAATATACTGTAAGCCTCATATTACCTTCAGATAAACCTTTCAGTACATCTTTGAATGGGATTGAGGTTTTAATCATCAAACTATTGCACTGAAACATGTTAGCAAAAGAAAAGATAGAGAGAAAAAATAAAAAACATACATAGGAAAAATAATTAATATATGCATAAATATAATTAGATATAGCCATCTATATCTGGGCTGCTCTTCTTTAATGTTATATCTGTGATCTTTGCAGGCTTCAAGACTTATTGTCACCTTTGATGAACATGTGATAAACAACAATTTTAAGTTTGGAGTCATCTATCAAAAGTTTGGACAGGTGAGCAATAAAGCCTGGATGTGATCAAGTGCAAAAGCAGTGCTGTAACTACTTGCATCCATTATATTTATATCCAAAGAACAATGAGTATTGTATTATATGGTGCATTGTCAGATTTTTTTAAGGAAGCTTATTATACTTGGTCTTTTGTGGTCTTAATTATGGCTTTCACTTAAGCCCAGTCATTGTGGCTGCCTTCAGCACACCCTCTCATTTTCTGAGGCAATCACAGCCCTCTTGTTTACTATGTGTGGTGGCAAAAGAGGTGTTTAGTGCTTTTTCTACCTTTAAATCGAGACATTATTGTGTAGAAATCTTTACTTTTGATTTTACAACTACTGCAGGAATTGAAATGTATTGTTAAACATATTAAGTGATCTAATTGGCCTTTACACAAGATAGAAAAGACCCTCTAACATTCAGGAGAGATGCTAAGTGGAGAAAGGCATGATTAAATAGGCACACTGCACACCGAAAACAAATCATAAATAGTGAAATGGGCACTGGGAACTTGTCCCAGGTATTGTTAGCATCCCTTTGTTTTAAAGGAGGTATTTTTATTCAGATCATCACTCTAGTTACTGACAATACATTATCAGCTGTCCATCACAATCATAATGTTTCCTAAAGCCTTATTTCAAATGTCCTACCTACTTTTGTAATTAATTGGAAAAACCTCTCAAATGCAAATGCAGTGTGTCTGAACAAAAGGGCAAAACACACACTGGATACACGTTCTCTCGCTTCTAGTTACTGACCCCAATGATCTGTTCCAGAAAAAAAAACACTTCCAACATACAGCTCTCACTGTGCTACTGCTGACTATTTAGCAAAAACAATTTTACCTTACCATAATTAGTTTTTCTTTTTCTTCTCAGACATTGTCATTTTCATTAGGCACCTTTTTGCAAACTCATCCAGTACGCATATAAACTGTTCTCATCATTATGCAAAAAGCTCAGTTTGTTATTTAGTTTTGAAATGATTTTTATTTGTCACAGACTTCAGAGGAAGAGCTGTTTGGCAACAACGAAGAGAGCCCTGCCTTTGTAGAATTCCTGGAGTTTCTCGGAGAGAAAATTGAACTGCATAACTTTAAAGGGTAAAGTCCTTACTGTGGTTTGAAAGCATTCGATATACTCCATCTAATATTTCATAACATAATGCCACTACAATTTACATCAGACTAGCTACATGAAAGGTGGTGACGTTGCTGCAGTGATGGTGGAGAATATCCTCCTAGACATGGTTCTGTGTGCTTGCAGTTTCCGCGGAGGGTTAGATGTGACTCACGGGCAGACTGGCACAGAATCTGTCTACTGCAACTACCGCAACAAAGAGGTCATGTTTCATGTGTCCACAAAGCTGCCTTACACAGAGGGGGACACCCAGCAGGTACTGTAATACAATACCAAACTAACACACCTTTTATGATTCAAAGGATGGTTAAGCAGGTTCCCCCTGGGCATCACAGGACCATATTTTGCATATGTGCATCCCTGTTGACCAAAAAGCCTGCAGTACATAAGTACAAAAAAAAGGAAAAAAAACAACAAACAACTCCCTGGTTTTTGAGATAAATTACTTCAGCAAATGCTTTGGTGTCTGCGTCTGTGAGCAGCACTCATTCCTGTGATTTAAAGCTGAGATGTAGAGATGTAGCACTGCATTGCTCATGCAGCCAAGTATTTTTTTCTCTTTTATCTCACATATTCACTCAAAAACTGAGGATCGTAAGATGAAACACGCTATCGTTTGCTATCACGCCAGCCACAAACAGAGATAAGACCAGTGTCTGTATGTTCAGCCTCTCTTGCAGCAGTGAGTGCTACATATGGGCTACTTTGAGCAAATTGTTTCTGTGCAGGTTGTCATTGGGGAAACAGCACTCCCTGGTGGTGTTTCATAGATTTAGTCATGTTAAGATTAAGACTTTGCCTTGATTTGGTGCTATAAGTCTTTTCTTTTTCAGCACAAATGCTGTGTAACTGCCTTTCCACATAATACTTTCAGATTTTTTAGTTGGAAATATTCCTCTTTAGCTAGCTTAGTGTTATTAGTAATATGATATTAACAATAATCAGTAGAAACCACAATAGATCTCTATCTATTCTTGTGAGTTGTTTTCCAGGAGTGGAGTTCCAGGGAGCATTAAATTTGTCTTAAAATAACACATTTGGCTTTCTAACCACAAAACATTCATACATTTCATCCAATGCTTGGAATTTGTCTCTTTTTATTGTGTCAGTTGTTACATGAGAAAATAATAATTTAAACCCTTTTATATGTAATATTACACACACATTTATAAAAAAAATGAAGTTGCTATTGGGCTTTTGTGTTGCAGTTGCAGAGAAAAAGGCACATAGGAAATGACATTGTTGCCATCGTTTTCCAAGAAGAAAATACCCCCTTTGTACCAGACATGATCGCCTCCAACTTTCTCCACGCTTACATTGTAGTCCAAGTGGTCAACCCCTGCTCCGACAATGTTCTCTACAAGGTAACCCACTTCCTCTCCTTTCTGATGTTTTTCCCTGAAAGCATTCATTACACTTTGTCTTGGTCTTCCTTTCTAGGTGTCAGTTACAGCACGGGATGATGTACCTTTCTTTGGCCCCGCCCTCCCAAACCCTGCTATCTTTAAAAAAGTAAGAGGATGAAGATCTTTGACCTCACTGATCATCTTTTAGTTTCCCAGGAGATGCCTTACCTCTCTAATCCTTTTATCCAGGGCCCTGAATTCTATGAATTCCTTTTTACAAAGCTAATCAATGCAGAATATGCCTGCTACAAAGCTGAGAAATTTGCCAAATTGGAGGTAAGTTTTTCAGAAAGATTTAAAACATTTTATGTATTTGACAGCCTTAAAAATGTTATTTACCTCCCTCTGCTTCATTTCTGTGTGTGTGTGTGTGTGCACGCGTGCATATGCGTCAGGAGAGAACACGGTTGGCCTTGTTAGAGACTCTTTATGAGGAGCTCCACTTAAACAGCCAGGCCATAATGGGTGTTGGAGGAGAGGACGATAAGCTGGAAAACGGGAATGCTGGCGGAGGGGGCTTCTTTGAGTCTTTTAAGGTAACTGGAAAAGCAGAAGCAGAGGCTGGAGCTTTAGGTCGACAGCTTCACTGGACCTCTCAGAAAGAAAAAGTTGAAGCTTGTTTGCATATGCAAAGTCTTGTTTTTTAAACTGAGGTTTTATATTTTACTTGCACAAGCAAAACAAAAGGAGCTTTCTTATTTGCATGATTTAAATTCAAGCTCAGCAGCTTAGCTTAGCAAAAACACTGATAAAAGAGAGAAGCTCCACCTGCCCCAAGCAAAAAGTATTCTCAGACAAATCAGTTGTTTTATTCCCTACAAAATCAGTGATTTCTGCCCTTGGAGACTGTATTAGTTAGTAAATTTTAGATGTGCCAGTAGGCTCTTTATGCCTATCTGAGATAACCCACTGCTAGCTGTGACATTATACTGCAGACAGATTTGAGACTGATACTGATTTTTCATCTAACTCCCAACGATAATGTAAAGTAGTATATTTCTCAAAAATGTCAAACCAGTCAAACTTTTAGTGTTACATTATATTTTATTATTAGCCTGTAAGGTGGCATCTCTAATTAGTGTTCATTGTTACCTGTTGAGAGCTGTTTTGTTATGTGAATATGAGCGTGACTTCTCTCTGGCAGTATTTTTCTTCTGTTCTTGTCTATATGAAGACTGAGCTGTAGAAGCTTTTTCTTAATCTGAATGAAGAGAGAAGCTCTGCTGCTTTGTCCTCCTGGAACATACCACTCTCTGCTTCCCAGCTTTTCTTCTTCATGTTTTATAGCTGTTTTGTGATTCACCACATGTTTCAGTGCCACCGTTCACCTATCTATATGGTCCTCTCATCTTCATGTGTTGTAATGTGAGGAATGTGGATGGAACGGATATATTTCCTTTCATCATCAGACTCCTCTGGCTCTCCACGTTATTTCATGCTTGTAAAAAGGTGCACTGGGCTTTAAACTTCTTCTGGCTCTGATTAAACTCAGTGTGGTCAGACATCTGTGAGCCACTTGGCCCTTCTACTTCCCACTCTCTTCTCTTACCACCTACCTAAAAAAATGACTCATCTGAACCTCCTTCAGGCACTAAAGCATACTAGTATTCTCTGTCGCTTTCTTGTCTGTTAGAATTAGAATCTGGCCAGTGCTCTCTGCCTGTAGTGGTCAGTGTTCAGGGACAGCCCCCAGGCTCCTCCTGGCCTGTACAGTGATACCGAGGGGTCAGAGAGGTCAGCACCATCTGAATGTATCTCCTCCTCCTCGTCTCTCTGTAGAGGGTGATGCGCAGCAGAAGCCAGTCTATGGATGCCATGGGTCTTACTTTCAAGAAGCCGCACACAGTCTCCACTAGCCTGAGCGGCAACTTTAACCACAACCCTGCAGAGAGCCCCAAATTCCCAGGGATAGTAAGTACAGTCCCACTCCTCCAGTACGTATGGCGAGGTGAGCCTCGCTGCTTCTGCCTCCCCCTCTGCAGACCTAACAGAGTTCATACCCCCTTCTCTTTCACTTGCCTGCTGCACTAACTTCTCACAGCAAGAAAGAGACTGCACACTTGGACACGGGAAGCAATTATGCCTAAGTCTTAAACTTGACTGTCACTTTGCAAAGGTTGCACATTGTCTACCACAACCAAAACGGATTGACTTTAACAGTCATGAAAATGGATGTGTTTAGGACACAGTGCTCACGTGATTTAAATGCCCATGCATCTGCATTGTTAATGAGTGATCACTTCTAACATGGGTTTGAGGGTTTTTTTGTGTGATTGTGTGTATGATATGTTCGTATGCATGCACGCTAACATTTGCAGACTTCTTTTAATAATCACGCAATGATTTTAAATTCAGTTTATGTTTATGTCATCACGAGGAAAAGTTATAATCTTTTCAGGTGTTTTTCAGCTTAAATAATTTATTCTTAAAACTGCTGTAACTTAACTTGTGCACATATATGCTGCATATATAAGACAGACACATCCAGCATGAGGTTGGTGTCCCATTTTCTTGAAGCCTTGAGTTTTTTGAAACTGGATTTCATGAGCATGGAGTAACTTCCATTATGAAACTGGGGTCACTCAGTAGCTTGGCAATTATGAGATAAGCCCAATCTGAAAGGCCCAACCTGCGTTATATTTTTCCTAGAGAACCATGGGAACTATAATTTGCAACATAAACATAAATTTGTATTCAATAACACCTGAAAGTAATGACTAAAAACCTAACACGGAGATCAAAAACGAACTCAGGATGTGCTTAGTGGGTAGATGGAGGGAGCTGAGGGTTGTTTTCCTGTCCACTTTGATGAAAGTGGACATCTTTTTCTAATCAAAAAGTCAAAAAGTTCACTTTTCAGACTTGAAAGCTAGATTTAGCTTTCGTATACAGTCTGTGTTTGGACACTTATTTTTCATTTTTTTCCATTTGAAAGTAAAATATGACCCTTACCTTTGTTTAACGTCACTAGTTTTACATCAGTAGTAACTGTACATGTGGTGGCCTGTCTGTTATATGTAGTGTATATGTTGAGAGACACTGTGTCTCTTATATGAACTGATTAAGTTAATTCTCTCTGTATTAGACATATTAGACTTTTTTTATAGTAGCTTTTATAATTGACTGAGGAGCTTACTGTTTGTTCATAAGCCAGTCTTGATTTGATTCCTAATGTATAAAATGCTGTATGCCCTCCTCCGCTGAATTTACCTTCCTTTTCCTTTTTCAGACATACAACTCACATAACTGGTGTATCATTCCTCTCTCCCATTCAGCTGCCCGTGTCGCACCCATGGAACCAAAATATCTCCCCCTGTATTCTTCAGCTAACACGCGCGTTTTAGTTTGTTTGGACAACATGACTTACTGCATGATATCTCATATGTATTTGTATATATCTCATGTTATCTCTCCCCTCCCTTCCCCCCCTTTTCCCCCACCTATCTTTGTTTTGTTGTATGTCATCAACACTCTCTCTTCTATCTTTTCTGTCTTATTCTGTCTCTTTCTTTCTCGCTGTCTTTATCAGTCATTGCTTGTCCCAGGCAAAAGTCCGAGTAAATATGGACGCCGAGGCAGTGCCATAGGGATAGGAACAGTAGAAGAGGTTCATGTCTAATTCTAACTACTCTCCAACTACTTGCTTTCCCTCTTTGTTTCCTTTTCTTGTTTGCATGGCTCCTTTGCATCATAGCCAAACATGTCTGAACATTTCAGCTCCCTAATGTGCATTCAGTATATCAGAAACTATGTGCTACAGACAGGATATATTGTTTAAAGGGCATCTTATTTTAGTCTGTAAACATAGTCCGGCCCATTTTCCAGGGAATTAGTTGCTTTAACAAGTCCAATCTTTTACATTTTCTAGACTAATATATATGAACTGTTAAGAGTATTTGCTTCTATTCTTATTTTTTCTCTGCTTTACTGCAGTATGTGCACACCTGCTATAGTTTTACTCTATAGTTTCATTCCAGTGTGCTTAATTCCATATTTGTTAAAATAATGAATATTTATAATTTAATAAGCCCCTTACAGAGAAATGATAAAAAAAAAAAAAAAAACGAATCTCCCCCCTACTGCTCTTTGAAGCCACATAAAAGCCTCTTTTTTAAAAAGTTCTCATTTCGAGAGCATTAAAAGGGAAATTGAACGAACAAAGCAGATGCTGAGAAAGCATATTTAGTGTTAGGCTCTGGAGCTTTTAAACCCATCTTTCATCTCCCGCCTTAGTGTGCTCTGCTCTGGCTGAAAGACTGCCACCAGGGCTTGTCATTAAGCTGCTAAAAGCATATTTTAACATTTTTTTCATCGTACTGACAGCTCGGAGGGAGCAATGTTACTCTTCAGCCTGGTAATTCAGGATGATATGTTTTTGAAATTTTGCCAAAGTGTTCTCTATGATACAGTACACGACAAATGAATGGTTCAGTGGTCAAAGTAACCATTAGCTCTCCTCTGTAATAAAAACATAAAGTGATAAGCTCTCGAAATGAACATAGTTTATTATCCAAGGTATTGGAGATATTTTGGCCTTGTCCCTGAAAGGTTTTCCTCTTCCTCTGTCAGTCTCTGATAATCCCAGGAAAAAGCCCAACCAGGAAAAAGTCTGGACCTTTCAGCTCCCGGCGAAGCAGTGCCATCGGCATTGAAAACATTCAAGAAGTCCAGGAGAAGAGGTGGGAGAAGATCCCTGTGATCATTTACATACCTGTACACCATCTTCTACATAAAATAGCTTTATTTATTTATTTTTCACACTATTTTTTTCACCTTGTAGCAGTAGAGATAACTCCCCAAACACTCAGAAGACACCTGACAGTGGCCACGCCTCACAAGATCCCAAATCTGACAATTCATCCAATCAGAGCTCTCCTGAGGTGCTCACAACTACCAAGAACAGGTACATATAATAAACAGGCTCCTACCATATCCATTGGACTCTCATAGAGAGTTTTAAATACCATGTTTTGCCATTCCTTTATTTGTGTAACAGCTGGGTAATCCTCCCTTAGGGTAACATGTTGTATCACTATACATAAGATAAAATCCGGTTGGAGTTGTTAACCCAGGGTGTAGTTCTTATCTTGTTGGCAGGGCCCCATCCATCCCTGAGGCTCACGACCTTTCCCGCTCGTCCTCCAATGCCAGCAGCTTCGCCAGTGTGGTGGAGGAGAATGAGGCAGAGGCAACAGAGGAATATGACACAGGCATGGTAAGCAGTGTATCCCATATATGTACTACACGTAGAAACACAAACTATAACTTGCATTTAAGCTATCACATTCCTTTTGATTTTTTCACTATAATCTACATAATTGGGTTTTCTTGGTAACCTTGCCATATTGTCCAGGAGAGTCTGTCATCTGCTGGAACACCACATAAGCGAGACTCCTTTCCCTACAGCACATGGCTGGAGGACAACAACAGTAACACTACTACCACCAGTCGCGGGAGCTCCCCAGGTGAGAAAGACAGAGAAGTCGGAGAACAAGTTCGGCTTATTAAAACTTTAACAGGAAGGGTTTAAAGTGATGAAAACCCATGCTTAAGCAATGCATAATTAATGCATTCAATTCATGACTTAATGTAATAAGAAGCTAATAAATATTCATGTAGATCTGTGATTGTAATAAGGAAGTGAACATATAATCTTTCAAAATACTATATTATATATAACCTCTTTAAAGTGTAATAAAGTTGACTTTCTATTTCTTCTGCAAAAAAAGTAAACGCTTTCTTTTTTTCAAAACATAGATGATTCATATCTTATCATTTAATATTTATATAACTGTCTATGTTAGGTATGAGTCTTTTCACACATTGCTAACCTATCCTTCAGGGCCTGGTAAATCTGATCGAGGAAAGGGGCTCAAACTGGAACGATCACACAATCAGCAGTCTTCATCAGTGAGTCAACCAGCCGGCTCTGAACTAAAATCTCAATGCTTTCGTTTGTGTCATTTTATTGCATTTTTTTCTTCTAATTTGCGGTCCACAAATGTATACTTTTCTGTAAGACTGACCAATTCACATACACATACTAATTCCTATAAACCAATATAGTCTGTGCTTTACTGCTCTATAGTGCTGCACTAATTTCTGTGAATGGTTACTGATACTGTTTTTTTTATATTTTTACTGCTCCGTGTACAGAACTGTTAACTCGTCTCAACTGGTACGGTCCTGGATCTCCATCTTCAGGTTGGAATTCCTCTCCGCGTGCTTATGGCTTTATTCCACAGGTTTACGATGCATGGATGGTTCTGAAACACAATTTCCACATGCAACACAGTATCCACATGCAACACAGTAACCACATGCAACAAAGAATCCACATGCAACACAGAATCCACATGCAACACAGTATCCACATGCAACACAATATCCACATGCAACACAGAATCCACATGCAACAAAGTATCCACATGCAACACAGTATCCACATGCAACACAGAATCCACATGCAACACAGTATCCACATGCAACACAGTATCCACATGCAACAAAGTATCCACATGCAACACAGAATCAACATGCAACACAGTATCCACATACAACACAGAATCCACATGCAACAC
>VUQR01023853.1:45564-67826 GCA_015108515.1 Hemichromis elongatus | reverse complement strand
ACACAGAATCCACATGCAACAAAGTATCCACATACAACACAGTATCCACATGCAACACAGAATCAACATGCAACACAGTATCCACATGCAACACAGTATCCACATGCAACACAGTATCCACATGCAACACAGTATCCACATGCAACACAGTATCCACATGCAACACAGAATCCACATGCAACACAGTATCCACATGCAACACAGTATCCACATGCAACACAGAATCCACATGCAACAAAGTATCCACATACAACACAGTATCCACATGCAACACAGAATCAACATGCAACAAAGTATCCACATACAACACAGTATCCACATGCAACACAGAATCAACATGCAACACAGTATCCACATACAACACAGTATCCACATGCAACACAGTATCCACATGCAACACAGTATCCACATGCAACACAGTATCCACATGCAACAAAGTATCCACATACAACACAGTATCCACATGCAACACAGAATCAACATGCAACACAGTATCCACATGCAACACAGTATCCACATGCAACACAGAATCAACATGCAACAAAGTATCCACATACAACACAGTATCCACATGCAACACAGTATCCACATGCAACACAGTATCCACATGCAACACAGTATCCACATGCAACACAGTATCCACATACAACACAGTATCCACATGCAACACAGAATCCACATGCAACAAAGTATCCAACAGTCTTCTGTGTTTTATGCACAATCCTCGTCAACAGTACTGAGAAATAAACAAAAAGAAAGCAAATCTGTGTTTTGGCAAAGCTAGATTTATTGTTAGATATCGCTAATTACATTCTTATACTTGTATTAAAAGTTTTGACCAGACATCTCTTCTCTTCCAAAAGCATTCCCATAAGTCACAATCCTTCTGGGAGATGAGACAAGTGCAGGCATTCGCCATGACCAGTAATGAGAAGGAAAATGAGAATAAAGATGAGAAAGAAGAGAAAAAGCAGACAAAGCCTGGCCAGTCTGCTGCTCAGTGATGCCAGAGTGCAGCATATCTAGAGAAACCTGGAGGACACTGGAGTGAATGATGCACAAAGAGGGGCTCAGCTTTTGCACAGTGTTCTTTCCTTCCACTCTTTTCTTTGCCTTTTTTGTTAAAACCTGACCTTTGTTCCAAAATGCACAAATATAATTGTTTTATTTGTATGAGATACTACCTTGTCTGAGTTGTCCCGTTAAAGCCGAGGTGTGCTGGTTATACACGGTAAAGACAGTGCCATTGTGCTCTCTGTTGAGACTGAGAGAAGGACTGTTGATGCAACAAGTGAACTGCCTGGATGGTTTTACCAAATCAACCATGATATTGGCTTAATGAAGATCTCCAGTGTACGTGTTATACAAAATATTTGGCATCAAATTTGAGTACTTTGTCACAAAATATCCAGTGTGATAAAAAGTTCTAACAGTGCTGTTAATGTGATTATTTTTCCAGGTAAAATACAAGCGTAACTGCAGCAAATAACTGTGTTCTTTGCGCTAGTGCCCACTGTTACCTACCAAACTTAACATCATAGTTTGTGGTAAAGATAGCATTGCATTGTAAATACCTTGAAATGGCCTTATAATTTAAACAATTTCCCTGGCCTTCAGTCTTTTTACCTCACTTTTTTCACACACGTGTTCTGCAGCCAATAACGGGAAAGCAGTATTAGATTAAATGTGAACCTAATACATTTAGAATAATTTTAAGCACACTAGTTTAACATTTGTGGCATAATCTTTAAAATCTGCTAATGTATAAACATACTGTACCAATCAATGAGTGATTTAACTGATTTGTCTGTCTTAAATGTTGATATGGAGATAGCTCTCAACATTATGCTGTTTTTTTTTCTCTCTAATGTACTTTTTTATTTATTGACTTGGTTCCTTTTAAAGAAGTATTTATGCTGTACCGCTATGGTGACTACAAAGACTACAAACAGCCGGTCGTATGCTTGTACTGTCTGTGTTGTTTTGGTGTGAATTATATTGTTGTCATCTGTAAAGCTCTGTCTGTTTCAGGGGTTGGGATTTCATTGAGTGCAGTAAATTTGCAACGCAGATATATAATGAAACACTGAATCTTTATTTGCTTTTAAAGCAAGACAAAAAGTCTAAATATCACTACTGATTTTGTAAATATATGTTAAGTATGAGGACTGTATGTGTAATGTATAGGCGGCTGATTCAAAATAGAACTGACCAATTACTGCCAAGTTAATTATTTGCATTTTTTATTTTGTTTTTCCATAACCTCAAATTTTAAATATTTTGAGAGAATTTTATAAATTAAAATAATTTCAGAGACTGTTCTGTTAAAGGGAAATCTCACAGTACATCCAGCTGATCATTTCAGTTGCCTTATGTTGCACATTGATGGTGTAAGCATAGCTAGTGAAGCAAACACGTTATGGGCAGCAGGATTTACAGTGAAATGAATGTTTTTTCCTTGATGTTATTTTTGTTTTTGTAAATAAATACCGTGAGAACTTTATCATCTGTTTTATATTTCTTTCCTTGTCTTGCATTACACCACTTAGCAAAAGTTCATTACTTAGCTGTAGCCACAAATACAGTTTTTCTGAATGGGAGAAATTATATAGAGAAATGCCTTCATACTGTAGGAGTTCCATTTCCCACAAACTTAATGAAAGCTAAGCAAGAAACCCCCCATGAATAAATGATTTGATGTGGCTGCCCACAAGCCTGCAAAACTAGAGCGATCTAAAAGTGGAGAATTCCCTGGTTGTGCAACTGTGCCACATAGAGGAAAGACACATATTTGGATTTAATGAGTTAAAGGGAAATAAAACTGAGCCATGACTGAAACTAGTTTTCAAATTTCCCAACAATAACAAGCCACATGAGTGCCCGACACAGGAGTTTTAGAAATGTAGATACTTGCAAGAGGAATAGGAAAATCAAAGTTTTCAGTTTCGGATAATTGCGTGAAAAATTAATCAGCATAAAATATTAATTACGTAATTTAAAAAAAAACACGCTAATAAGCAAGGTCCATATTTTTTGCATAAACAATATTAGCAGGTTGCCTCTCTGTGAAGTGATACAAATTACTGGATTTATTAGCCTACACTATATGTATAAGAATTTGAGCCCTTCTTGAACTAATCTTAATAAAAAATAAATAAATAAATATTAATATTATTACTACTAGTACGACTAATATTACTAATAAAATTTATATCCCTACTGATAGAAATGTTCACTCTGAATGTTAAAGACAAACTCTTTAAATATAAAGACATTGAAATAGAAATTGAGAAAATGCCTTACATGAAAATTGCAAAAGTACCAGTTGTGTTAAATTCTCTTTTTTTGGTCAAGGAAGGGGTGAAAAATGACACCAACCAAATTCCTGTTAATATCGGGATAAAAGAGCTCCAGTTCCTTTTTGAACTATCCTACTTTCGTGGGAGTCCTGGGTTTGAAGGGAAAGATTTGTAATACTACTACTACTACTACTATTAATAATAATATCAATTATTATTATTATTATTATTATTGTTGTTGTTGTTGTTGTTTCAAAGCAAAGCCTTAAGGGATATAAATCTAATCGGCGGAACCTTTCTCAGCACGGAGAAACCGGAGGCGACTTAAATGTGTGTCGCATGGGGCGGAAGTAGTTAGCTGAAGTCACATTGAAGACAGAACCTCGGGTCATAGTAATACTAGGTAATTTAACTCTTTCTTGAATTAAACGAGGTTGTTATGAATATGCCACTATGCAGTTAAAGGCAGAAAAATTCTATCCTTATCTTTTAATGTTTTGGCGGCTTTTTCGTCTTAAGTGGAGGTGCTAGTCAACGCAACTGTTTAGCCATGATGGTCTAGCCGACACGGGCAATTACAATTACTTTGATTTTCTTTGGTCTCTATTCATTTTATTTTTTGCTATCTTACTGTTTGGACATTTTATTTTTGTTTTTAATTCACCCGCTGTTGGGCGCCTTGTTATCCGTTGATTCAAACCAGGACGTTAGCATTCACTATTTCTGGGTTTTGATAGCAGTCATTATATTAGCCTTTCAAAGTGTCCCAGCATTTAGGGTAGCTCTTTAAGTAGAGATGGCTACAGTGGAAAACAGTGAGACGTGCAGGTTAACAAGCTGAGAAAAGCCAGCTGCAAGCTCATGAGTAAAAAATTTTCACATTTTTGTAGTGAACTCATATTTAAATTTTAATATCTGGTAACACACATTAAAAAGGTGTTGTTAAACTTTTTTTTTGCTGCATTGCTTCATGCATGTGAGGGCAAATAGTTATTTTACTACATTTATGTGTGAGAGACTGTAATACCAGTGGAAAGGTAAATGTGTTTTGTTAGTTCCATGTATGAAGGTAACAGATGAAGTGATTCTGAAGTGCTTTTACCTAATATTTCTATGCTTCGAGAACTAAAACAAATGTTTTTATGTACTCTCCGAATTCTTTCATAAACATGTCTTAAACCTGAATCTAGAATAACATAATATTCATCTGCAGCAGTTTTAATAATAGTTGATCCATGTATTTGTCTGTCAGAATATACTCGCAACAAATTCATGGACCCATTTTCTTTGAAATGTGATTTTTTTTTTTCTGGTTTATCACAAATTTCTTTGAGTTTTAGACAGCTTGGTTCAACAAGACAGTAAAATGTTGTCGTTGTCTTATGGGTGCCTCTTTCAATCAAGTTTTGCTGAAAACTAGGGAACCTAAACTCTCAGTCAGACGAACCTAAACACCATTCAGCAACCCTAAATCTTTGCGGATTCCAAGAAACTGCAAAATGGCTTCAATTAAACATTGTATTCACTGGGTGGCTGCCACAGAGATAAGTGACGAGTAGTTGCTCTGTGACCAGGGGAATCACAGTCTAGTCTCTAGGCCTGTGTGACAGGTCCTATAGTGAACCCTGTTTTATAGACTAAATAACCAGTTAACATGAAAGACAAGTGTTATTTTTCTTTATGTCCAAACTTGCATTACTGTGACAGATCTGAGTAAGATCATACTTTGTCTTCTTTTCCCACAGGACCAGGGACCAGTGAGCTCATTCCCGATGACCTTGTTTGGATAACCACTGACAATGTTTGCCTCAAAGATCGTCCCTCGTCTCAGCCTATTACGTGAAGCAACTTGTGAGTAAGAACAAATGTCCAAATATCTGCCTGCCTACGTTCAATATTATATTTTTTAGTTTCATTAAAATATTTTTTTTTCCTTCCCCTTAATGACAAGGTGTACTTCAAGCCCATGGAGGAACTTTGAATGGATGTATAAAACCAGCCGCTTCTGCTTACTGTTCTTCACGTCATCAAAAACTGAGAAACTACTCAACAGCGGCAGACAACAGGTCTCCTCCACGATGGGTCCAGCTTGAGCCAGAACTGGACGAGGCTCTTATACCACGTAAATTGTCATTAAGTCCCCTGGAGAGCTGGCTCTCACTACGCTACTCCCTCCCTCCGCTGCTGGAGTCAGCTCAGCCACAGGAGGATGTAGAGCTGTTGGAGGAGAAGGTGCTGCCACCTATCTCTGTCCCTGTTTTGGAAGACGGAGAGGGTACAGTAACACCACTCAGATGTAAGAATGTTTTAGAGATACGGCGGCGGAAGATGAACCGGCATAAATACAAGAAGCTGCAAAAACGGACTAAGTTCTTGAGAAAAAGGGTGCTGGAAGGCCGTGGAAAGAAGAAGCAGGTGGAGCCTTTCTTTCACACCTATCAGACATTTCTTTTCTTTATTTTCCCTGCTATGATGTCTTGAAGTTTGATAATGAAACAGTAATGATAAAAAATGCAGTTATTGCTTAATTCCTTCTAGTTCATCATGATGGGCAATATTAGCAGTGCCCTACCTGATGTTTATGTTGTGATATTTTAAGACTTGTGTGCCTGATGTGCACTAGTTACAGTTTTCCAAAGACAGATGAATATAAAACAGCCAGCTTTGTGTCTTTGTTGTGTACAGAAACGCTTTGAGGAGGATCTGAAGAAGATTTGGATGCGGGCGGGACTGAAGAAGGCTCCAGAGGGATGGAGCACGCCTAAGATCTTCATTAAACAGCATGGAAACAGAAGGAACTGAAAAATTCAGATTAAAGTCTGCGTCCCAACGTTTACCTTGGATGACTCTCCACACGTCACACTGTTATAACAATCAACCTGCCGTGTGTGCTTTTCATTTTAATTAAAGCATATTGAAGTGATGAGCTAAATAATGGTGTAGATAGTCTAATAAAGAACTCCCTCTGCGAAACTTAAGGTGTGATACGTCTGAATTTCTATTTATTTACTTATTTTTTTTCACCTTCAGGCTGACTTTCACATTGTCAGCTGCTTCAGCTATTTTTCTTTTTCTTGCTGTACTGTAGATGGCAGTATTGTGCAAAGTATGCTAACTAAAGTTTATGCTGAAAATAACTCACAAAGGAAGAAAGTGGTGTGGAAGTTTCCAAAATGAAAAAAAACTCTTCATGTGGGACACGTGGAACAAAATAAAACGCCAACGTAACCACATACATTGCAGCTATCACTTAATATTTAATTTAAAAGCTGCAAATCATTTGTTTCATTATAAGATGCTTTTCTAGCAGCTGTCAGTCACATTGAAAAAATTTGGGGATTGTTGGAAAGGGTTTAGTTTTTGTGTACGTTTGAGTGCAGTATCCGAAATGCTGTTATGACACCAGTGTTCTACAAAAAAAAGGGTAATTGTGCAATTTAGTGCGCATATTTGTGAAGTGTTTATCACCAAACTATGGCCGTGTTGGATTTCATTGGCTAGCGGAAGGCGGGACTTGTGTAAACTCCAGCCTGTATGAACAACAAAGTCCTGCTGCTGCTCCTGGGTGAACTTCAGGCGCTCTGGTGTTTCATCTGTTGATACGCTCACCTCGTCTGACGGGCTTTTAACATCTGACAGTTTTGATAAATAAATCCTCCCCGACATGACTCTCCTTCAGAGTAAGTAAAGTTCTCTTAAGTCGTCAAACTTTTAAAAGAAAAAAAAAAAAGCTTGCTAAATTTTCTTTGTGCCATAATTGCATCCAGGTTAGTCGGTAACAAAAGCAGACTCCTTTGCCAGGTTTGCTTTGTCTCAACTAAATACTTTTCCGATGCTTTTGAATATTATTTACTTACAGAGTCTCTTTAAACTGTTACGAGTAACTGTAAATATTTTGCATCAGTATTTTTCACTGCTTTTATTTGCTGTACACTCATTTTTGCAAGTTTATTTAACCAATGCAGGATTAATCTAGTGCGTTTTCATGCTTTGTATTGATAACCCAAGATCTTCATAATTTTAACCTTTTTTGTGTTATTTTTTTACTTTCAAAACCTCTTGTAGGTCTGAGCGTCTCATCTAAAACTGCGGCCCTGTACAGTTTTCTACTTTTCAGAGTGTTGAAAATAAAATAGGTCAAATGCAGTTAACGCAGCATGATTCAGACTGGCCCCGGCCTGTTGATACAGTAGACATCCATAGTTTGCGACTCTGGGATTTTTTATGGCTTCAACCCAATGTGTTTCCAGTTAACTGTGGTTTGAGTGCAGGAGTCAGCACAATCCAACAGCCAGTCATTATATGTGTCAGTAATGAGTGTTTCACCGCGAGTGGGTCTTTTGGAGTGGAGGAGAGGGCGCAGGAGGGGGATCCAACCATCATAAACACAGTTTATGATGGTTGGATCCGTCTTAATGAACGGCCACAAAACAACAGGGCATGGAAAAGATTAGAAGTGCTGTTTTGACTCAAACAAGTTTGTAAACATGTAGCTACTCATTCAAGGCAGAAAATGACAAGGTCACGAGAAGGTAGCATATTTATGCTCTGGAAAATCCTAGCAGGCAATCCCCTGAAATCCTGAGCTCAATTTGTCCTCCAGAAGGTTAGAAAAGATGCCCACACACTGAGATGTTGCTGATGTTGCTTTGGCAGCTATGACATTTGGGCTCCATCAGATCATCTGAAGATGATAAATGACCTCAAAATTACAGACATCACCTAGTTATTCCACGTGAAGATGAATATCATGTAAATCTGCAGAAAGCAATCCATACACAAATAATCCAGCATGTTTGCAGTGGTTTAGAATGTAATTACTAAACGTAATCTGTGCTAACACACTGTTTCCACAGGGCTTGTTGACAGGACAGTCAACAAGCCCTCCAGGCCTCTGAATGTATCTTTGTATTTTTAGCTGAGTCTGCAGCTGCACAGATTTGACTGATTTATTTTCAACCTGTGACGGGGCTGTGAGTAAACTTCACACTTGAACAACATCTGTGAATCACAGACTTTGTGCTGAGTAAACTCATTCTTTACGTTTAAATCATACCTAAAACGTTTTGCTATTTTACCGTCAGGATGAGATTGTAATGAGTGATTCAACGTGTGTGAGTTTGGGGAATAAAATAACAGCAGTCATTTTGCACTCCATTTGGCAAATGTCTGTTATTATCACTAGTAATTCAATAGCCCCTTGTTATGTCTTACTGTTATAACAGCCTCATGAGTCAACAGCCTGTGTGTGTCTGATGACAGACAATTAAAGGGGCTGAGACGCTTTGTTTTTACCATCTGCAGGAAAGTTTTTGCCCTACAGCAGAAAAGCCAGTAAAGTTTTCCAGGATGAGGTCTCCTCTCTGATGCCAGTGTGTGTGCTGAAGTCATTTTGTCCAGCTTGAAGTGTTATTGAGTTTACTGCATAAAAGAAAAGTAGCAGAGGTATTCTAATAACCTAAAAGTGAAGATATGCAACACAGCTAAAACTGCTAAACCAGTGAATGACTTGTGTTGCATGTAAAACCTTGCATTTAAGGCAACCATGCATAATAAAAAAAAACAATACAGGGCAATAATTGCTGCAAGTTTCCGCTCATTACTTGCTCCTCTGGATAACATTCAGTAACTGTAAATACTTTATATGTTTTAAAATGCTGCAAATGGTTACAGACTCGGTGGAAGTCAAATGCGAGGCTTTTAACCAGAGCCAGTTCATACTAGTGTTATCTCACTAACGCTAGCTACTAGCATATTTAAAGTGTTATTGGTCACATTTTGAAAGTGCTTTGTGGTCTAATTTCTTGAGATATTTCTGACCTCTTAGCAAAAGCCCGTGCATACCTTAAAATCCCCAGGCGGAGGTCTTGTAACTTTTCCTGAGGCCCAGTTTAAGACGAGAGGGAGCAGAGCTTTTACAGTTAGTGCCTTGGCCTCTGAAATGACCTGCACAGAGGAAGTCAATCATCTCATCTTAAAATAGAACCTAATGCTATCTTTTTTATCACTGTGATTTGAAAAGCTGACGAGCTCATGAAGATTTATTGATTTGCCACCGTACTTGCATGAAACATTTCAAAACTTGAAAGAACATTCATGGCATTACTGAAATAAATCTTGTCTCTGTAGTTTACAACAATAAGTACAGATAAGGGAAGACAAACAGATGTTTGGTCTTGTTCGAGACTTTTGACACTTGGTAGTGTGACCGGAGTGTGCTCAATAACAGCCTGGTCCTTCATCCCTTCAGGATCACGGCCTTGCGACAAGCCAGCAGCAGCCGAGATGAATAGGGGCTCTGTATGCTTTGGCTGCATACATCTCTGCTCGCCTTTCAATAAACAGATGGCGAAATAGCACTGTGGGAAGAATTCATTAGAAATAGCAAAAGTGCTGTCGGAAAATCCCTAGAGCGAGAAAACACAAACAGCGAAATGTATTTCCAGAGTGTATTGTTGACATCTGGTGTGTTTGTCTACTTTTTCCTTCCTTTGCTGAACTTGTGTTTTAAAACGTTACCTTTTCACCGTGTGCTTGCTTTCCTCAGTTTTCCTTTATCTCTTTTAAAAGTGTCCTCTCACTGAACCCACATCTGCTCAGACTCTGAAAGTATTCAGTGTTGGGTCAGTACGAGATCAAAGCTAAACTCTCCAGGCACTTCAACCAATTTGTGGGTGGAAGCGCTTGAAGTGTTTCTCAAGAATTAATCGGTGAACTGCTGGAAATATGTGGAGACAAATCTATATAACGCAGCATCAGCAGGCTGTGTGAATTAAAATCATCAGTAGGATAAAACTCTAATCATTCTGGATTTTGTTTTTTTCAGTTCTTGCTGTGCTCTTCCTGCCGGGAGGTAAGAGACTTTTTTTTTTTCTAGGCACAGCATAATATTTTGGATTATTTTACGTCTTTGCTGCACTGAATTTATGCCTACATGTGTTTATATGCTGTGTCAGCTTGGGGACAGAGCGGCAGCAGCAGGCTTGGTGTAGTGCTGGAGGCGAAGAACATCACTCTTCCCGCGGGATCTCAGGCCATCCTGCCCTGTCACAGTCCCCGCATGGTGTGGACCCGGGACAGACTGAAGGACCGTCAGAGGGTGGTGCACTGGGACTTGGATCGCAGCAGCCCGGAAACTTCTGTGGAACGAGTCTTGGACATGTCACCTGGGGCCAACCAGAGGGTCTACAACGCCATCAACAAGGGACGCGTTTTCATCCCAGACTCTGCTTTCAGTGACGGCAACTTCTCCCTTGTTATCAACAGTGAGACTTTTTTTTTTTTTACAGTAGCACTATGAACATTATTCGTGCTGAGTTAATAATTTTATTTAATGCTTTTCAGATGTGGTAGCAACTGACAAAGGAGTTTATACTTGTAATTTACACCATCACTACTGTCAGATTCACCAGTCTATTCAAATCCAGGTTGATGTCACTAAGTCAGGTGAGGCTATCTGATCTAAAATAGTGTATTTGTTCCCTGAATTGTGATGCAGATTTATTTAATTACACAAAAAATTAATTACACCTAAATTTGTTTCCAGCCCGTAAAGAGAAGCGGTACTGGGATGGACAGAAGACTGTGTTTGTGGTCCTGTTGGGCAGCTCAGTGGTATTGCCTTGTGTGAACCGGCGCCCCCTGTGGAGAGAGGGTCTCCAGGAGGACCAGCAGCAGGTGGCACACTGGGACTTCCAGCCTCCTGGAGTGCGTCCTGATAAGGCTGACCGACTAGTTGACCTGTACGCCTCTGGAGAGCGTAGGGATTATGGACCCCTCTTTGCCCAGAGCAAGATGAGAGTGGCAGAGGATGCTTTTACACTAGGAGACTTCTCACTGTTAATCTCTGACCTGAAGCCCGCTGATAAAGGCCTTTACTCCTGCCACCTGCACCACCACTACTGTGGTCTGCATGAGAGGCGCATCTTCAGACTCACTGTGGGACCTCCACTCC
Organism: Hemichromis elongatus; assembly: GCA_015108515.1. NCBI lineage: Eukaryota > Metazoa > Chordata > Actinopteri > Cichliformes > Cichlidae > Hemichromis > Hemichromis elongatus. The sequence continues at coordinate 56,573 of VUQR01023853.1, read as the reverse complement.
TGTCTGATTCCACTCCAGCACCCAGAATTTTCCAGAATGATGAACCAGAACCAAGTAAGTAACAAACATCCTTAGAAATTTGTTTTCCCAGAACATAGAGATGGTAAATGGTTTTTCCTGTATGGGGTTTTTTTTTTGGCTAAACTGTGCACAGAGAAATAAGACCGCTCCCGGGGTTTTTTTGTTATATTTATAGGCATAGTTGGTCAGTTAAATCAGTTCTTCCTCCTGCCAACTTTCTCCTCAGTCCTCCCTGTTTTTGTGTTTGAGCTGAAGAGGGAGGAGGCAAAGATGGAAGGAGCTAGTTGAGAAAGAAAGAAAGAAATTCTTTCATATTCCTGTTTATTTGTTTTTACAGATTGGATAGAAGAAGATTTAGAGACATCTATTTGCATCTTTTGCTTGAAAAGCTGTCTTAGTTTTAAATCGGCTTTGATGGAAGTGTTCTCAATATCCTCACAAACTGCTTCATTTTAGAGCTTTTTTTTTTTTCTTTGTTTATCTGGAGATATTTTTGCTAGTCTGAGCAGAGGAATGTCCTCCAACATTCAGTACTTTTTGGAGTGGATGGTCACATCCTGTGTTTTTGTTTTTTTGTACCTTGTTTTTCCAGGAGTCCAAAACCATGCATCTAAACTTGTCATACTGCTTCTTCCAGTTTTGTTTTGTTTTTTTTCCAGTCTCTCCTCCGTTTCTCTGGTAGAGGCATATTTATCAACAGTTACAGGAAGTCTGGCCCATCTGTTCAACATCTGGGCCAGCTGCGACATGAAAGAGCAAAGTAAAGGGAGGGTATGAAAGCATGTGTTAGACTACAGATTCTCCTCCCCTTTAAAGAAATGACAGCATATTTAAAATTTATGCTAGAAAGAAATGTATGTGTGATGCATTTGGTGTCCTGCCCACTTAGCTTTTATCTGCACCTTACTTAGCTGTTTAGAAAAAAACCCAAACTATTTCTATTCATCCACATAACATTACAAGCAACATGGGAACTTTTCACAGCTTTTCACTTTGTTGTCGTGTAGTTATCGATGACATAAAACAATAACAAAAAGAAGTTATTCCTTGTAATCATGAGGGAAGTATTTTGTGAGCTGTCGCCAGTTCAAGAGAAATATAAGCCTCTGAAAAAGAAGATGATTCGCTTTATTTCATTGACTTGCAAATTATGTGTATCCCACCATTTAAAAAAAAGAAAAGAAAAGAAAAAAAGCTTGATCTGTTACGAAAATGGTAATGGACCGCTGCTACAGCATGGCTGGAGCTCTCCTCTCTCTGCAGTTGTGCTGTACAGACAATGACCTTGGGTATGTCTTTGCATTTTCATGCATATTAGGTGCATTATGCAATGACAGCTCTATCAGCCATCATTGTATAAGCAGACTCCCTCAGAGGACGCCGGTAATTAAGTAAGAATAAATATTTTTTCTGTTGACTGGCTGGTTTTAAAAGCATGGCCACAGATAAAACATTGCATGTTTTTCTCGTTATTTCTTAGATTAAAGATTCAAAAATATTATTAAAATCCCATATATTGGAGTATTTTCTATGATTAAGCTGTTTTTTAATTTATGACCAGTTACTGGTCTATTTTAGCAACACATCTATAAACATACTTTTTGCAGAGGTAGCTGTCATATACCACATTGTGTTTTAAAACAATGATTAAAGAAGATATAAACAGTTCTCTATTTGTTGTGTTTTTGAAAATATGTTTAACTATGTAGTTATATAGATATATAGTTCAGACAGTTCAGATCACTGTGAAACTCTTTGCTGGCTGCCATGTTTAGAGCGGCCTGCCAGATGGTAGACTTCACTGCTAAACTCTGCTGAAGGTGTCAGTGATTTATTTTCCATACATGCTCAAACCAGGCTTCTGTGTTTGTTAGAAGAGCAATTTTAAAATGAAAAAGTAATTCAGACATGCAGACAGACCACATTACAGACTTTGTCTCTCTTCCCTCACACTTCTCCTCTTTTCTGGTCAGCCTGTGTTTTTCTGGGGAGAAAAAAAAAATAACAGCTGCATGACATCAGGTCTGGAAGTCATTACTGCCAAACAGCGTTTTGACATTTAACTCTCTGCTCTCTCCGCTCCGGTCGTTTTGCTTTTGGAAACAAAATGAAAAAGAGCCTCTAGAGGAATAAGAATCTCTACTTGTGTGGAACTACATTTCATTTTGATCCTTGTTTATTGCCATTAGCTTAATCCAATGCAGCAATACAATAAATTTCATTTAAAATATGAGCATGAAATCCCCAGGATACATTGCATTGTTTTGTTTTAGGGTGTTTTGAGTTCACTTGCTATTTATCATGTGTAATATTCAGTAATTCTGAGAGAGTTAATTAGGTTATTAGAGAAGGAGTTTTATTTTATTCCTGTTCTTTTCTCAGGTGAAGGGGTCGACACTCCACGTGTGGTTAATGTCTTTATCCCCGAGCATCGAAATTATTTCATGCAACATTTGGGCTACTTCCTGGCGACATTCTTACTGCTGGGGTTTATCGTCATTGCTCTTATTATGCTGACTCGACGGCGCAAAAAGAGAGGTATTTTTCATTATAACCTATATTGCAACCTAATTGGTTTTCTTAGCATCATAAAAAGCATATTTATCAGAGCTGCATTTTGTTATTACTGTGAGTTTTTTTTTTCTTTTTTTGCAGGGCTGGACTATGAACTGGGTCGATCCCACCGGTAATGCATTATCATGTGATTAATGTTACGCTGCTTTAACTTTACATTTAATCTAACATGAACTTCTTCACAGGGAAACTGCAATCGCTGGAGGTGAAGTAGCTTTAGACTGCACAGAGATGAAAAGCTGTAACCAAGAGCCTTTGAATTCAGGTGCAGTAAACTCCACCCACGCGCATTAAATACACACACTTCGCTTTCCATCCATATCTAATTTTCTGTGTGACTACTTTAATCGGCAGAGTACAAAAACAACCTACTGAAAGAGCGCGATATGGCTAAAGACTGCAATATGGGTGAGCAGAAATTATGTGTTTCAGTGAGTAACTGCAACAAGTAACATCTTTTCAGCAGATTTTGGTGTTACGGGTTTCTTTCTCACCTCCTCATGCAGAACTTGATGGGAAGATGTGGAAGTGAATGTGAAATATCTGAGACGCTGCTGGCAGGTCCAGGGCAAACACAGGAAGAAAGACAGGACCATGGAGAAAAAGGAGGAAAATAGGAACCCCACCCAGGAGAGGACAGGAGGAATGCTCCCTCTGCTGTAACCCTACCACACTAAGCTTTTTCAGTACAGGACATCATCTTTCTTTTTTTCTTTTTCTTTTTTTTTTTGATTTATAGAATAACACACAGTCACACCTACACACACACACACGCACACACACACACACACACACACACACATATATATATATATTCTCACCAGCTGTTTAAGCCGGGTAAATATATATTTGATCCTTCCTCTTTTTTGCATTCATTGTTTTGTATATATTAAATACAAAGCATTTTCTTATGTCATGTTTTTAAAATGCTTTTTTTTTTTTTATTAAATGCATGCTCTTTATTGAGGTATGTTTTATTATGTACTGCGCATGCTTATGGAGCTGCAAGCTTACGGCTCTTTTTAATTGCTGAAATTTGGATATTTCCTTTTCTTTTTTTGCATAAATTCTGCTGTATTGTAAATCACATAAATCACAATGTTTCATAATTCAATTTACTGTATGTTGTAGACATTTTCAAAAGTTGCTTGGAATTGAGTGTGACATTGTTCTAGCTACACAAAACAGACAAAAACACATCTCAAAGGTGGTGATGGATTTTGCTTACAGAAAGGCAAATTAAAATTGTCCTCCCCATAATTTAGCCAAACTGACATATTGTACAGTTACCTGGTTCACTGAAAAATTATCAGGTGAAAAGTAATGTTGTTACTTATATGACAATGGACTATAGGCTCAGTCTGTGCAAACTCAGGAAAATTCTTGAACCATTCTTGTTTGCATCAAACAACGATAATGTACCCTGGTTTGTAAAACACTGAATTTTCGTGAATGAATCTGCTGGTTCATGATACAGGAACGTATCTGTTATCAACTGTGTGGCTCTACTTCTGTGAGGAAAAAGAGTGTCTACTATATCAGTAATGCTAAATTGTAAACTGTAGATTAGCCTTTCTTTTTTTTTCTTTTTTTTAATTTCTTGCATTTCTCTCTGGCTCACCTCCACCTTTTTATGTTCCTCTTCTCTAATAAAGATTTCTTCTGCTCACAACAGCAAACACTACATTTGTTTCAAGCAGCTTCCAACCATCAACAACCAAATCCCAAGAAACCAAATGTGAGCCGATTAGAATATTTATCTTGGACCGTAAATTTTGACGTCTAATTAGAAATGTATCCACTCAAACTATGCATGTTACAGACTCCTGTACTCTCCTCTCACAATTGTTAGTTTTTCAGTGATCATTCATCCAACTCTTATTATTCCACATCTGTTCTTGTGAATCCAAAGTCAACAAGAGCTGATCAAAATATAGGGTATTTGTCTCAGTATATGAGATGGGGACCACAAGTGGGACACCTGGTCACTCTAGGGTCCAAAGCCCACTTAATCTGGTGAACAGATGCCCGAGTAACTTATGATGAGTAAGTAAAAGAAACATCTGCGTGAGTTTGGTTAATGTATTTTATTTCTACAATATACTAATAAGACATTTTTGGCCTCATATATTTTGGGCTGCCCTTTATTTTCATAAGAATAAATATATGTGATAAATAAATATCGGGTGAATACTTGAACTTAAGTGACGCTGCTTTACGCAATAAGAACTCCAGTATAAAGTCAATTATGATAACAGGAAAGCAGCATCCATGCTTCATTGGGCCACTGCACATCCTCCTTTGTTCCATGCCATGACTGTAGGCTACTGTGGAGGAAGCTGTGTGAGTGTGTTGTATAAGGTGGCCTGGCACACCCCAGATACACCGCTAGATGACAGCACTGTCTAACCAATTAGCTTGTGAAAAATACCAATATTCCCAACTCCATATCGCAAGGATGTGGACTGTCCCTTCCTGTTTTAGTGCCGAGAGAGCCACCGTACCGACTCACACTGGAGCAGGAATACAGGCACTCATAACGCGATTATGCCTGGATTTTCGCCGTGTTTGTCAAAGGCACGGAGCTGTATTTTCCGTCGCGGACTATACAGGGTTATGTATTAGGGAATGCTGTTATGTTATTCTCCGGGTAGCTGGTAACATAGCAGGCCTGTTTATTGCGCTGCCAACCCTTTTTGCTTTCCCATGATTGTCCTCCCCTCTTCACACTCTCATGGCGGAGACTAAAATAATATATCACATTGACGAGGAGGAGACTCCTTATCTGGTCAAACTGTCCGTTCCTCCGGAGAAAGTCACATTAGCGGATTTTAAAAATGTCCTCAACAATCGGCCGGTCAACAGCTACAAATTCTTCTTCAAATCCATGGACCAGGATTTTGGGTAAGTATCTACTGTCGGCGATCATTATTATTATTATTAGCCCGTTCGTGTGGCTCATTTGCTATTTACTGCGGTGTGTATTTAGTTATAGACAACATCAAACGATCCCGACTGCCAGATTGCTACATGTGCGCAAAACTATATAGAACCTTGTCTGTTTCCATGTCTGCTCTTGGCACCTGCTCATTATTACAGGCTACCCTGTGCTCAGCGGAGGAGACACTTGAGTGTTTGAAGTTGTACCAGATCTGCCCAGAGCCCTAATGACGCAGACCTGCGTGCATTACACAGAGCCAGACCCCTGCTTCTTGTATTAACCTCAATATATTAACCATGTGGAATATAACTGTCAGAGACATGCTGGCGAGGTCTCAATAGTCAACTTCTCAGATTTCGTAATGGGCTGTTTCCCAGTACCTGGTTATAATTTTAGCAGGATGCGAAATAACCATTAAAATATTTAGCTATTAATTAATTATATGGTTGTATTTGTTTACTAACCCATATTGTCCACTGCAGGTGGATCTCAAGGCAATTTGGGAACCACATGGCCGTGATAGTGACTGTGCATCGTCTTATCACATTTCTGATTAATCCTACTAAAAGCACTCAGTCCTTAAACTAGTTGTTTTGCTACATTTTCTGATCAGCATTGTAATATATCGTGTTATTACAGAGATCTTAAGGAAACCATCTAACTTAAATCATGCATGCTGGTGGTGCAGTTGTCTGCCATCTAGTTATATTCTACAATTCTCTGGCTTTTATCATTTAATGTTATTAGGAGGGAGACATGAGGTAATTTAATTTACTAATGGTAATTATGATGTAGATTGTCTGTTGAGCCAAAACAGGGGATGTTGATGGCACACAGCATGCTGGGTAAAATAACTGTGTACGCAAAAGATTTAAATGTGAACAAATCCTTGACTACTTATTTTGTTATTTATCTTAGAAAGGTGCTTGAGTTACCTTCACTACCTTCATTGGATCCTAATCATTATGAATGTCAAAACAGAAGTATTTCCTCCGTGTTTTAGTCTTCTGTTTCTTCTTTTTTCTGCCCCTCTTACTGTAAACCCATCCTGGTTTTCAGGCGTCACACCAGGTCTACAAAGCTCTCCAGTTCTCTCGGTCAGCAAGATCAGCTTGTGTCAGGCCTCTGCTGAGGATGACATATTTGTGTCAGTGACTGTTCTCATTCCAATCTGAGGAGTCATACACGGGCCTGCGTACATTAGTATCTAGCAGCGTAATCGCAAAAATGATTTGAGGAAATGCAGAGGCAGGCAGTGTCTACAGAGCCGAACGTCGTGCATTTCCACTGCAGCCTGACCTTGTGAGGGAAACTGGCTCTTCCTGGTAGCAGGCTAGTCTTGGTGCGCCGCTTTGTCCCCAGCCCTGGCTTCCTGCCTGTCTTGCGCCGCAGGCCGGGCCGCTCACTGGGCCTCAGGTGATCGACAAGCAGATTATGGAAACAAACAAAGCATGTTTGCTCTCTCCACATGGAGACATGACTCCAAGTTGCTGAACACACAGCCTCATAGGTTCTTTTCCCGCATATGCATTAACAACGCATAAAGCATACAGCCACATTACACTGTGAACTGGACAGGGTGACCGCTCGAGTTCCATGTAGATATTACAAAGGCATTTCTACAAGCATTCCTGCCTTTGAGTTACGGTTGGATATTTAGGCTCTGTGAGTCCACTGCCGTATGGTACTGGCACAGTATGGAAGCAAACTCAGTCAAAGGCACAGAGGAAAGCAGCGCTTTGTGGTAGCCGTGCTGGCTGTACTGCATACACACAGACAGTATGGCTGCTGGAGAATTAGCAAGGGAGGAATAAGACTGCTGAGCAGAGAGGGAAAACATCAAATCCCTTGCAGTTATAGACAGTGTTTGAAATGTAAATGAGCAGTCAGTGCAAGGTTCTCTGTAGTAGACCCCCTGGTGTGAGGCGAGAAAACTGCCATTTTCTTATGGGACTGCTGAACTACATTTGTGCTGGCCATATCAGCTCTTTAAGGAATGGCCACACAAATTTGATAAACGGTTTGCGCCCCGGCCGCCTCAGCTTACCGCAGCGAGCGTGTCGTTTCGGGTCCCTTTGGAATTGCACGGAAAACACGTAACTAGGGGATTTGGCACTTCCATCCACAGAACAGAGCACAGCAAATTAAGCGATGAACATTTCGTGTACACATTTCATACTTCAGTTGTTTTGTTTGGGTTTTTTTTTTTTTGTCAGTAATATTCATTCGCTCATCCATATTCATAAGACAGGAAGCTAATTGGCTGGGTTGTTTTGAAGCAACCCACTTGTTTTGGTTTTTTTTGAGACTTCAAGGTGATGATATGGCGTTTTGTCATTGCCACTGGTGGTGAGTGGGTTTGAGACCTCACTATAATGCAAGTCACAGAGGCACTCTGGAGCTGAGGAAGGAGCCAAGCTGAAGGTCTGAAAGAAACAGTCTTGTTTGTGCCTCGGAAAATAGGGGGCTGGTAAGGGGATCTTTCTCCTGCTGTAGTTAGAGGACAAAAATCTGCAGCTTTTTGCACAAACGCTCTCCCGTTTCTCTTTGCTTATTTTTGGCATTTACAGATTGTGACGGATTCGAAGGTTATAGCGGAATTTGATGTCATAGCATCAACTGCGACAATAGCAATCAAATACTGAACTGAAACATCTAAACTTTGTTATGCACCATTGACAGTACACTTCCTACTATTAACAGCTTCACACATGGTTAAACTTGAATTGAGAAAAAAAAAAAAAACTTGAATTGAGGTGTTTACTGAGTGAGACTCTGTGGCATATTGAAGTCAGTCTGTTCACAAACTTGTTTGACTACAAATATTTTGCTTCCCTGTTTAGAGTGTCATTAGCATGAGCCCACCAAAATCCTTGGATGGCTGGTCTGAGGTGGCTGGATTCTCCTGCCTCTGGTTTCTGTTTTAGGCTGCAAGTTAACCCAGCCCTCTTCTGTCTTTCAACGCATAAACAAACACATCTAATCTTTCCCAGCTACACAAATATCACAGGCGGAGGAATATTCCATGATCACCGGGGTAAATCATGTAATTATCCTGTGAAATCTGTTAAGACCTATTTAAGCTGTCAGCCCTAAGAAGTCAGATCTTTGACAGCAGCCCACAGCAGACACCCCGAGCTTATGGCGTGTGTGTTTATGTGTACATTTGTGCTTCTGTGCTTAGGGTTCAGAAGTGAAACTAACGCAGGTCCCGATATCAGATGGATGTTAAAGTCATAGTCATCTGCTATCACTGGAATTGCGTCTCGGTTCTGTTGATTTCATATCTTATAACAGAAAGTGAAAGTGTGAGAAACGTGTTTAGCACGCCAAAAAGCATAAACTACACTCGCACAGGTCAAATGTGCGAGTGGAAATCCTTATTTCTGTCAAACTTTAGGAAGAGGCATCGCTCCTATTTTATTTATACAGGCCACTCCCACATCCTCACAAGTCACTGTACAGCTGGTCGTGCAGCTTGAGAGAGAGGATGCGAACACTTCCTACCTAACGAGCGGCCGGCAGAGTCGGCCCTCACCTCCCTCCCTTTTCCTCCCTGAGGTGGAACATGCCACAGCAGCAGACTCTGTGGTCGTCAGTTCCAGCCACAAGGCCTACGTTATCTCTGTCCACCACTCCCAGCAATACGGCTCCCACAGCAGCAGCGCACACAAAAACACAACTAGCTTGGCTAATCATTTCAGTTGCAGGGACGTTCTGGCAAACAAGACGAGAAAAAAAGCTGTAAAGTCGCTGTCAGAGACACCCCTGCATAAAATCGTCTTTAGATTTCCTGCTGCGCTCAAGTCATGCCTCTCCCTTTTCATGTCGCATGTTCAAAGCCAAGAAGCTTACGGGAGATCTCCACAGACTTTCAGAAATGCTTAGTTGCAGCCATTCCCGGAAAATCCTTAACAAAAAAACAATCAACATACAACACATAAAGTCATCCGGGGAGTTACAGTGGAATCTGGTAAATATATTAGGATGTTAGAGCCCTGGGACTTGTGTCAGAGTGTGTTTTGCCAGATCGTCTCCTGCCCCTCAGCTAGCTCCAGGCCTGATCTGTGTGACACAAGCCTAGCAGGTGTGGTGACGGGTTGCTGCTGAACTGTTTCCCAGAGGGTCAAAGGGTAACTGGGAGGTATTTTTGTAGGGAATTTACAGCCAAACTGAAGGAGGCGCTTGCACGGGATCACTCTATTAATACACGCTTGACGCCTCGTTGTCGCAGTTATGAGGCATTTCCTACCTACACTATCTATCTGTCTATCTATCTATCTATCTATCTATCTATCTATCTATCTATCTATCTATCTATCTATCTATCTATCTATCTATCTATCTGATAGCCATGATATTTATAAATCAAGGATAGAGACAGAATGCAGCACCATCGCAAAGCTGATCGAAAACAATATTGAAAACGTGGCTTTCAGTGCGTGAATGTCACCCACAGCGTGGGGCAACATTGCAGGTCGACCCATGCTGTGTTGTTTAAGCCAACTCTGTGTCCGACCGCTGGTTGGTTAGCCTGACTGAATGTGTCTGCTGCTCCCTAGGGTTGTCAAAGAAGAGATCTCCGATGACAACGCCAAGCTGCCATGCTTCAACGGGAGAGTAGTGTCCTGGGTAAGTGAGATAGACGGCTCATCCGTGTCGCCCCTGTCCGCCTGGCTGTGTAGTCTGAGCTCTAAGCATAGATATGCGGAGCTCCCATAGATCATGTACATATTAAAATGCAACGCCTCCACAAAACTTATCACACGCTTTCCGTGTTTGTTCGTCTGCACTATAAAGGTGTGAGCGAACCCATTAGACATTAAACGTAGGCCATGTTAACAAAAGAGCTGGTTTAGGTTGACCATTAAAATGACCATTTACCGCAGGGGTGTCAAACATACACCCACCAAATCCATTCAGTGGTCCAGTCGAGCTCGCTGGATGTCTTTGCAAAGTGTAAAAATTGCAGAGAAGTTATTAATAATTAGTTTTATTGAAAAAAAATTCAGCCACGTGAATAGAGCTGATGATGCTACTGGTTGTTTGAATGATAAACATGAATTAAAAGTCTTTTTTAGTTTAGTTTTGGACATGGATGATAATTTAAAGTTACTTCTGCTTCTTTATGAACTATATGAGTTTGACAGCCATAATCTGCTGCAATCCTTTGGCCACTTACATTGTGTATTTCTAGTGTTTTTAATTACTAAAGACAAACAGCCCTGTGAACCCATGTCTACAGGGACAATAGACTTTGTCAAATTAAATCAGTGTATCTTTATTAGGGAAGGATTTACACCTTAATCAGTGCTGTGTCTTATATATAGGACAAAGAATGTCTGTCTCTAATATTGATCCAAAACTAGCAGCAAAAATGTATAAATTAGTTTGAAGGTCCGTAATTTAATTTACTCAGTTTTTTTTTTTTTTTTTTTTATATTTTTTTTTTTTGTTTTTTTTTTTTTTTTTC
>VUQR01023853.1:15208-38366 GCA_015108515.1 Hemichromis elongatus | reverse complement strand
CACAGAAAAGTGTGTGTGTGTGTGTGTGTGTGTGTGTGTGTGTGTGTGTGGGGGGGGGGGGGGGGGGGGGGGGGGGGGGGGGGGGGAGCGTTCCCGTGGCATTAAATGTTACGGCGTTCAGTGCCGTCAGGATTTTAAAGCTGAGGTCAGAGAAGACACAGTTAAGCCTGGACACTTATGCTTGTATTAAAGTATTACACAAAGTCTGGAAAACAGCTGGTGAACATAAACTACTCTCTGTTATGAAAAAGTGTCTTAAACTCATTTTCCTGTTCTTATTGTAATAGGGCTGAAAAGCCTTTGTGATTTCAATCAGTCAACAGTGTTTTCACCTGAGGCAGGGAGGGGAGAGGACAGCCCATCATACAAAAATCACATATTATCTCTCTCTGCTTTGGGGCATACCATCGTCTGATTGGTCAGAGACAGATTAACAGTCATTCAACAGTTGCGTGCATGAGAGTCAGGGAGGAGGTAATACTTTCTCCTCACTCTCAGCTCACTTTCTCTGTTCATTGGAAGAAGGCTTGCTGTCAGCTGCGGTGAGGGGGATTTGCTGTGTTATTTCCCAGGATGGTGTTAGGCGTTGGAATATTTTCTGTTGTTTATTTTGTTGTTGATTTAACGCTGGAATTATTTCTCTGTTTTTTCCAGAGTTATGCAAAGTTGGTTAAAATAGGAAGGCTCTTGTTTTTGAAGTAAGGTGACATCTTTTTTTTCACTAGGTGTAAGCTTTTATAGGCTGGTTCTGTTTATGAGCGGTTCTCATCGAAAGGGAACCCGAATGAGCGCAGAATTATTTAGACTGCATATTCCTCTCATTAAAGATCATACAAAACAGTTAATTGCTGAAAATGTCACAGGATTCGAAAAGGTCACGATAATGCCGTGTTCAAAGTTTCACGTATTTTTTCAAAACGTGCTGTTGAGTCGTAGCACTCACTTCTCGTTTGACTAAATGCCGCTGTTGATAGAGTGTCGTTTTGCTTATTCCCTATTTTTGGCACTTCCTCTATTGTAGATAAGCTGTGAAGTGTGTCAACAGCCAGCTGGTGGGCAGACACTGACTGGGGCTCAGGCTGGCTTTTTAGAGAGCAGCTAGCACAGACGGAGCAGAGCACAAAGACGCAGATTTTTCAGGCTGGCTTGGTGAACCTGCACACTTGCTTTTTGTTTGTTTGTTTTTTTGTTTTCTCTGGCGCCAGTCGGCAGGGTGCGAGAGGAAATATGTGTGAGTGAATCTTGACACTGGATGTCAGGTCCCTCTGCTGATTGAGTGTTTATGTGCAGTAGCTCGTCTTTCAAAAGCGCACCCTGTGGGCGGAGCTAGCCATGGGAACTACTACATTGCTGGAATGTTTTGCTTGCTCTCTGCGAGTACGTTGGCTACCACGCCCTCTCCGCCTTGTGAGACCTTTTCGGCCAATCCGCTGTTACCCTGAGACTGCGCCACCTCACTGCCAGTGTACGTATGAAGACAAACCTGGTATTTTTCCTCTGATGGGAGTTTTTTAATACACTGGGCACTACTTTTTCTTGGTTTTCTGCAAAGTGTATAGATCCGTACTATATTTTTTAAAAATGCATTCATTTTATTTTTTATTGCTACATTTTTTTTTAATTCATATCATTCCACCTGCAGGAAGGTCTAACTGAAGTTGTATTTCAGTTCAATTTCCAATGTGTCCACATCTTCCTGAGATCAGAGTTTAATGCTTGTTGCAGATGATTTTTCTTTTGTATTTCAGCCGCTCTCACCAACTCCTTCCCTCCTCGCCTTCTGGTTGCTCTCTTATTCTGACTTCACCCTGCAATGATGACCCCCTCTCCATCTGACTTACTGCTGCTGTGCACTTTTTCTCTGCAGTCCCTCGCATCAATGGTCACTCCAAATCAGAGCGCACTGCAAGGGACTCGGCCATGGGTTACGACAGTGCCTCGGTAATGAGCAGTGAGCTGGAGTCCAGCTCATTTGTCGACAGTGAGGAAGATGAGGATGCTAGCAGGTAACTTGTTATCCAGTTGTGCCATTTAAACACTTAACTTAGTGGCTTTGGCTTCTTTCTGATGTGATTTGTTGATTTTCTTTTCATAAAAGCTGCGAAAAAGTGAAGAATTTGCAACAATAATTCCAACTTAACCACTTAAATCACCATAAATAGGAATTAGGAAATTAAATAGAAATAATAAGCGGTTTTGTGAGGCTAAAATTTTATTATTGTGTTGAAACTGGATCCGTGTACATAAACCTTCACAGAGCTTTAAGGCAAACTCCCAGTTAATATACTAAATAGCTTAGCATTGCTCACTCTGGCCTTATTCAAATACATATTTTAATTTTCCATCTTTTCCTTAAATTCACATTCTTCTTCAGGCTCAGTAGTTCCACAGAACAGAGCTCGTCTTCGCAGCTGATGCGTAGACACAAACGGCGCAGACGGAGGCACAAAGTGGCAAAGATCGACCGGGTACGCACCTCTTAAAACACATCAGCGCCACTGCTGAAATTGACATTGACACTGAGTGCTTGAAACACATGAATGAATTTATTGAAATGGGCTTTTTGCCATTTTTAGTCACAATACGCTCATCGTAACCTCTTCTTCCTTTACCAGTCGTCATCTTTCAGCAGTATCACAGACTCCACGATGAGCCTGAACATTATCACCGTCACACTAAACATGGGTAAACCTGTTGCATTCATGCCTATTTTTTTTTTTTACGGCATAGAATTTAATGTGTAATTAAATAATAAAAAATAATGTAAAAAATAATATCAATACCGCACCAAGTCTTTGTAATTTTAATCATTCCCTGCTTTAATCTTGACAGAAAAATACAATTTCCTTGGTATCAGTATTGTCGGTCAGAGTAATGACCGAGGGGACGGGGGTATTTACATCGGCTCTATCATGAAGGGAGGAGCTGTAGCTGCTGACGGCAGAATAGAACCTGGAGACATGCTTCTACAGGTACGCTTCCATACCTAGATATTTGAATGGGTAAAAACTGGGCCACGAATTTGCTGTTGCAGTGTCAAATCTTTACATCTCTCTCAGGTTTTGCTGCATGTTAATAATGACGGTTGTATTTCGTTCCCTTATTAAACTCTTATGTGAAAGTTGGAATACTGCCTCTCCTCCTGCATCCTTTGTTCTGTTTGCGGCAGAAGTACGCCCACTCTAAAGCGCGTGATGGACGCTTCCAGTTTGTTGTGGCACCGATACAAACCGTATAGGTTGTTTTATGACTGTGTGGGTTTATTCCATCAAAAGCAGCTTAGGATTTGCAGGCATGTGAACGCCTAAAAGAACAGCAGAGATTAATGCGTGCACAGTACAACAGCATCTAAGTTCTCTTCAGAACTTTACAATAATATTTTAGTCAGTAAAACAGAATGTAAAGCAATTAATTGTTGGGTTTGTGTGTCAATCAGGTGAATGATGTCAACTTTGAGAACATGAGCAATGATGACGCTGTGAGGATCCTACGAGAGATTGTTTCCAAAACTGGGTGAGGACTCTTTCTTGCAAGATTATTAAAATCAAATGAAATTTATTTAATATCAGAACCAAAACGCAAGTGAGCCATGGGGCTGTATAGAAAATCAAAGGATCTAAATAAATTGGAAAAGCTTGTTGAGAAACACGATAACTCTTTATAATCCTGCTGGACTGTTGAACACTTATTCAGCTTTTCCTGGATGTTGACCTTTTCATCTTTCTGAGTCATCAGTAGAGTGAGTAGTTGACATTAAGGAATTTGTGGGAAATAAAAGTCATCGGTGCCTTGACGCATTTCACAAGTGTAATTATGTTACGTATTGTTATTCCCAGTAAGATGACAATACACAGTAGATTATTCAGCTTTTTGTTTTCTGTGTGTGCTTTTTCTATGATCAACATTTATTTGTGTTATATGTTCTTATCCAGTCCCATTAGTCTTACTGTTGCCAAATGTTGGGACCCATCTCCCCGAAGCTACTTCACCATCCCCCGTGGTAAGACAGATAGTGTGGTATAACAAATGATGTCCCGATAATGTTTCAACTATACTGTGTTCAGTTTGACCTATTTTATAATAAGTTTCACTTTTGGTTTCATTTTCTCAGCTGAGCCAGTGAGACCCATTGATCCTGCAGCCTGGATTTCACACACCACAGCCCTAACAGCACCTTACCCTCACTATGGTAAAGGTTACCTGCTGCTTTATTCCAGTATAAAAGGTCAGTTCTCAATAACTTAACTATACATGATGAGCTCATAATGATGTTTCTCTTTCTTCATCTCAGAGTTTGATGACTTGCCTCTATCTGTAAGTAAAACAGATATGGCAACTATCGTCAAAGTGATGCAGTTGCCTGATTCTGGCCTCGAGATTCGAGACAGGATGTGGTTAAAGATCACCATTGCAAATGCTGTCATAGGTGAGAACATCTATGCAATGCAGAACTTTATATAGAAACAGTGACTGTATTACCGTAAGCACCGCTGAATACTTGGAAATGTGAAGACATGCATTGCATGCATAGTCGTTGAAACCTCTGTGCTGAGTGTGAGCAATAAAAATACGGCTTTTTTTTGTTTTTTTTCACAGTTTGAGCCTGAAAAGCATTAAAACCATAGTTCTAGCGTTAGCTCCACTAACTTAATTCAAAAGTCTTGCAGCATTGTGCTGCTTGCCTTAACTATTGCAGTTGTGGTTGATGTGTGGTTGTTTCATATGAGTGGTATTTTTAGCATCTGTTCCGCACGTCAGAGAACTTAACTTCGTGTCCACGTGTGCATTCTTTGCCATGCTAGGTGCTGATGTAGTGGACTGGCTGTACTCCAGAGTGGAAGGATTCAAGGATAGGCGCGATGCGAGGAAGTATGCGAGCAGTCTGTTGAAGCATGGTTACTTGAGACACACTGTCAATAAGATCACCTTCTCTGAGCAGTGCTACTATACCTTTGGGGACCTCTGCCAAAGTACATCCACTTTTCACACTTACATTAATTAAGCAGTTCACACATTCATGGCATTTTATTTTTAAATAGAAGGATTACACTAACTCTGTCCCTTTCTGCTGCTTTTTTTTTTTCTCTCTCCTCAAGACATGGCCTCACTCAATTTGAATGAAGGATCCAGCGGTGGAGGTTCTGAGCAGGACACTTTGGCACCACTACCTCCCACTAGCAACCCCTGGCCTCTGGGCGGGCAGCCATTCCCCTACCCTCCTTTTCCCACTGCACCCCCGAGCTTTCCGCCAGGATACTCAGACCCATGCCACAGTTTCCACAGTGGGAGCGCAGGCAGCCAACACAGCGAGGGTAAGCAATAAGGAGGGGCAAGATGGGCCACGAGTTTACCATCATCTTACCGTTAATAGAATAATTTCGCTCAATATGCAACACGACATTAATGAAGTCTTTCTGGTATATTAACGACTGTCTGGCTCATGCTAATGTTAGCTTTACTGGCTCTCTGGGCAGGAAGTGGACATTGGATTGCATTATTCAATACAATATAAATATCTGTGTCCTAAAATGCGTCCTGTATTGTCAAGGTCAATCATGAGCATCTTGAGTCATGCAGCGGACAGCTCTGCAGCACTGGGTGTGTACACAAAACAGATCTGATCAACCATCTGATTATCAATCACCAGCTTGAAATGATCAACACTAAGTCCATGTGTCTCCATTAGTTCTTGAATGATCTTTTGCTTTGATTTTTGAATCAAAATGTGATGGTGCTGCATGGTTTTTGTTGTTTCTGTCGTATCAGTAGCTGGCAGGGGTAGTGTTGCTGTATATTTTTACTACATAGCCCAGACAAATGATGAGATATTATATATTACCATCTCTCTGTCTTATTTTCATTGTTTTGAGTGGTTCATCCGTATTTTAATTTCGCCCAGTTGCCATTCTTTCGGTTAGTTTCTTAGCAATATTTTGGAAAGACAAGTGACAAAACAATTTCCTGGTTTTCTTTCTTTGGGAGCTTTCAGAAAAGAGCAAGCATTCATGGTAATGGGTGCATGTGTGCAATCTTAGGGACAATTTTTTTTTTTTTGTGGATAACAAGAAAAGGATTAGTAATAGCCACCGGCGTAACGCTAGTTAGGAGCTAACGGCTAACGGGCAAGGTGCACTAGGACACGACAGGTAGTAGAGGAACGACTGGGCTGGGAGGTGTGTGTAATTCTGTTGTTCCCTCTGTTTCTGCTGGGCAACGGTAGACTGAAGGAGGAGGTAGTCCCCGGACACTGGGGGAACCGGTAAGCCTGCTAACCCCCTCTCCTCCTCTGCTGCTCTCTCTATTTTACCATTCAATCTTATTCTGCCACTCCTCTCTTTCTCTTGTGCTCAACGTTCTCCACCTCTCATACTGTAGCTTTAAAGTTGTTTTTTTCTCTCTCTCTCTCTCTCTGCCGCCCCATAATTTTCCTTTGGTCCTTGTGTATCCTGTCTGTGACTCTCCTGACAGCCGATTCTCCCTCTCTGCACCTCTGGGCATGCATTCTTACTGTGCTGGGAGGTGCATGATGCAGGATGAGCACTCCGAGGCTTGTGCTATCATTCTTGCTGATAGGGGGCAATCATGCACCACTTTACCCAGTACTGTTGGGCTCATTGTGGAAAGGGAGGTGTGGAATGTTTGATTTTGCAACAGTGTGATACACCTCCATCAGTCTGATGTCAGCAGTGTATAGAGATGTGACACGTATTTTTACTGAGAAATTGACAACGTAACAAATATGTCATTCTGCATTGTCCATCAAGTGCTGTGTAGTAATCTTTCTGATGCAGGTGTGTCATGTTTATATTTATGGTCTGTGACTTTTTCAGTTTCTGTATGAATATAAGAAAAAGCCATAATATCAGTTGCTGCATTATAATTTGGGGCGGAAATCACTGAGATAATCATGTTTGCCCTTGACTGACTTTTGCTAGACTGCCTAACAAAAAATGTGGTCACACCTTAAACAAAGTGCAGTAATGTATTTGTTAACACTTACACATTTTACTGTTTCAAACAGGAGCACTTTTTCATGTTATGCTTAATTCTGGTGGAGTTCAAGAAGTATTTATAAAGCTGATGTTTAATGTGTGACCTTTTGTCTTTATGTTTATCGGTAGCTGGTCGTGAATCAGCAGTAGCTGATGACTTGCAGCCGCTCACTGTGTACTTGTGGGTGTTTATATGCTGTTGAAGTCTTAACCTGTTAATCTCTTTTTCTTTTTCTTTTTTTCCCCTCAACAGGAAGCCGAAGCAGTGGATCCAACCCCAGCGCAGGCAATGGTAGACGCTCGTCCCCACAGGAAAAGGGTCAAAGGTCAACATGCAGTGAATCAGAGCCAGGAATCCGCGGAGGGCGGCGTGGTGACAGATCAGCCAGTCAAATGAGCCATCACAGCCACGCCATCTCTAGCCAAAGCCACGCAAGGTCAAGTCTCAGCCACAGTCATTCACACAGGAGCCACCCTGTCACACAGAACAACCACCCCCCGTTCACCTACAGCCACGCCGCCTTTACTCAGCCAGGTCCAGGCTCCTGTGCCCAGAGCGAGCGAAGCCATGCCTCTTCCTACGGCCCCCCAGGCTTGCCTCCCCCTTATTGTCTGGCCCGTCTGGCCCCCAAGACCTCATTCAACAGTAGCACGCCCCCTGGAGCCCCACCTGGGAGAGAGTTAGCAGCCGTTCCTCCTGAGCTCACCGCCAGTCGCCAGTCCTTCCAGCATGCTATGGGCAATCCCTGTGAGTTCTTTGTTGACATCATGTGACAGAACAGTGCCTTTTAGACTCAGTGAGCACAAAACAGTTCTCCCTGATCCCTTTCAATCCTGTTCTCCTTTTTCCTCTCAGTCTTTTGATCATCTCTAAACTTCAGAATGTAGACACTGACTGGCCCTCTCCACAGCCCCCTGCTGTCTGTCTGTCCCTCTGATGTCCAAGCAAAGGAATACAGGCAGCAAGAGCACAACAGGAGTAGTCCTTCCGCACACAAGCAGGGGTCCTCTGGCTGAAAACCCTCTTTTGTATTGACGTGACGTGTACAGTTTGTGAAACGTGAGTGGTATTCATTGTACTGATTTCTGTAAAGATGCCATGCAGACATTTTTGGGAGGGTGTACTCTACATAGGATATTTTCTGTTCTGCGCCTTTAAGCTGGCTGGGCCTGGATCTCAATCCCCCAGACCCAGGCCAATAACTATAGCCTAGGAATCTTTTTCTGGGCAAAAAACTTGGACTGGAACATCTAACTCATATTTGTGTGTAATGCTACAGTTTTAGCACATTACACCAAACCTCTGGCCCCACTCCCCTTATGTCGAGGCGCTGCCACTGGCGTATTTAAGCTCTTACCTGCCAACTACTAATAACGCTAACCTTGATCAGTTCGCGATCCGAGGATCTCCTTAACTTCATAAGGGAGACTCTGTAGCCAGCCGTTAGTTTGACTAGGCTGCATATTGCATGACTGTCTCAACTGCTTTAAAGAAAACGTATTCATTCATTTTGTTTAAAGTATTACCGTCATTGGAGGGCGGAGGTTACTGCTTTCCAATGTTCTAAAGGAAGAATCCATACACTGGAAAATTTTCGTGATGTTATTTATCTGACCATTTTGCATTGATAGTGTCATACTTTGTCTACCACAAATGACTGACCGACAATCAGGCATCGCTCTTTATGAAACAGTGGCCATTTCTCAATGTCCTAGGTGTGCTTTGTCGAATGTATCATTATTTCTGTCAGTGATTAAACCCTGACATCTATAACAACACTTAGTTTAAACCCGTTTAAAGATCAGCAGGATTGCAAACTTTGGACACTCACCACAGCAAACTGTGAAAGCAAACTGAAAAAGGCTGATTAGATGAAGTAGTTTGACAAAAGCATCAGGTTTGTCTCCTTCCGTCGTGGGCTTTGTTGAAAAGTTAGTGTGATAAAAGCCAAAGCCTCACATTGTTTGGTGCACATGGTTCTTCATACTGTTAAAGCTGTCACTTCTGGTTTTATGTGTTCAGAGTGACTTCAGGGGGAATCCTGGCTTTCAAATGGTGATCTCCTTGCAAAACAATGGCAAATCCCTGTTGTATCTACCTAAAATCTATTTACAAGAGGGAAATAACACACACAAACTAGTTTTATGAGCACTTTCCCATTTTGCCCTTCCCTCCCTTTAGTATCAAACACTGTTTGCAATCAAAGCTTTCTCTTTAATTTTGTTTCTCTAAAAAAAAAAGAAGAATAAATTGTACATAGTAAATTTATTATATATATGAATAAAAATATATATGTTCAAAACACTGTCTTCATTTTTCACCTCACCAGGAGACTGAAATGCCACTAGGTGGAGACATTGTTTTCTGTATATTATTGTACAAACTATACATTTGACAGAGAAATTGATAAAATGCGATTTGAAAATGTGCATATAACATATTGCCTGTTTTAATTAGAAAGCACAGCTTAAAACATTTGTTTCAAATGTATGACACAATCTCGTGGGTGGTTAATGTGTATGGCCGGTCTGTGGTCAACAAAATAGTCACGCCTGAAGTCTAGTCAACCATATACAATTAGAGATGGGTTCATATGTTGCAACACTTTAAATGTTGGTTTTGACACTTGACAGTTAACACCCCTGAGTGGAGTTTCCAGTACACCAATTACGTGTACTTTCCCAGTGGGCTGGTGTTACTTGTAAAACAGCTATATAACAAGCCCTACTGCAGACCCCTCATCTACTTGACCTACAACCACAGCGGCGGTTGCTGAGTGACGTCACACACCTACATCTATAGTGGGTGCTCGTCAGGAAGGAAGTGCTGTGTAGGCAGATTAAGTTACTCTAGTAGAATAGCACCCCCCAGAAGAGCGCAATGACCTGTACTCGCCTTCGTGCTATTTGAAATACAGGCCAATAGGTAAAGTGAAAACGTGTAGTCCCACATTAACAAAGCCTTCTGCCATGACAGTTGTAGGCGGACTCTGAAGCTTATATCAGCCTACATGCAAATATGAACGCGCACTCATTTACCAGCAAACCGTGTTGCTAAACTCCTTACCGAACAGCCCTGAAGTATTTCCCGAGTTACTATGTTAATGTGAGCTGGGGTTTTACTGTACCTCATTGCTGAATTTTTTTAGGAGGTGGCTGAGGAGTAAATGTAGGAAGGGTTTCTTAAGGTGCGTTGGCAGAAACAAACGCAGTCTCACAACACGCGCGCACTTCGGGGTGACGACGCAGTCGGTTGACTGTGATGCATTAGAAAGTCAAAGGCATGATCTGAGAATGTCACTAAGCATCATATGATAGTGAGATGTCGCAATTGTGACTCAGCAGACGAACGTCGTGATGTGCATGTATTTATTCGGTTCGTTTTCCCCGCTTTGCACTTAATTTGGAAGTTTGAATTTGAATTTGAGCATTAAGCTGAGCTAGCACATCCCCAGAGAACCTGACTGCGAGAGGTAATCACCCGACACCTCATTATTTGTCAGCAAATTTCCAGTGTTTTCCCAAACTCACACCAGTTACTGTAAGGAAACGGTTCCCCTTTCAAAGGAAGTAAATGCTGCTGAGTTCGGGACGCGCATCACAATTGACCAAAGGCACCTGAACAAATAAAGGTCAATTTTATTAGCACCACTTTCATTTTAGGAGAAATGTTCATAAAACATTTTTAATTTCATTTTCTGCCGCTTCTTCCTTCTTTGCTTGGGAGACCCTGATGTTTGCCACGTGTGGTTTCTAATACAAGTGTTAGCCACCAGACACACCATGATCTTCTGAAGAGTCTGTGACGGGGGAATTTCGAGACATTTTCAGTGCCCTTTAAATAAACGTATGATTCTGGGCATGATGGCTTATGACTCATCTGTTCAATAACAATGACGCCTTCTCTGTTGTAAATAAAATCATATTTTAGCAACTGTTTTCTTAAATTAAAAAGTTTTATGCTGTCATTTTTTTTTAAATTTCACGTCAATTTTGCATTTCTTCAGTGTATATTGTATTGTCATCCTTAAGCTTTGTTTATAAAAACACATAGACAAAATAAAGTCCAGGATGAGATGTAGTAAAAAAAAAAAAAAATCCCCTTTATGACTGTTTCCCCGTTAGAGACAAAACAGAAAAGTTTCGACGAACTTAAAATCCCATTTATTTCGACTGTAGCGTGATAACAGAGCCTTTGCACGACAAGTAGTTGAGGCTAATGCTTTATTGGGAGACGATATACTGCGTAAATGCCCGCAAATAAAAGCAAAAGCTTCTATAAAGCAAAGCTGCTATTTGTGTTAAATTCACATTTGAGAACGCGGCTGTGCGATTGTAAACACATCCGTGTGATTGCATCTGAGTTCCAGGAAATCTAGTTTACCCTAAGACATTTCTATGAAGAATAGAGCAGAACATATCTAAAGCTGGTTTAAGCTTAAAAAACTCGATTATCACGGCGTTAATGTGGTTACTGGTAGAGAAAAAGAAACGAATATTTAACCTGACTGAAAGTTTCACTTTTCTTTTTCTTGCAGCCAGACTTTATATGTTAGCATCTCTCTTTTTGTGTGTTGAATGAATTTATTAAAAAAATAATAATAAAAATAAATTTTAGTTGTATAAAAATGAGTAAGACGAAAAACAGTCTACATATATACAATACATATAAATGTAGTGTACTGTGCTGAGTCAGGAGTCAGTGGGTGATGTCAAGACACGCCCCCCCCAGCGCCACTTTTTATAAGCGCTCAGCTGGTAAGAGGTTTAATAACCTTTCTGACGGCGGAGAACGCAACAATACAGAGTCTGCTTAATATGAATGCAGAGCACAGAACTATGCTTACACAGATTTAGAAGCTGAAAAAGCTGAATTAGTGCCGTTTGGAAGACACACCTGGAGTTATTCTTCAATTGGATTAAATCAACTCTTTCCTGGAGTGGATGTCTCATCTTCCAGGCTGGAAAGCTGATAGAAGTATGGCCGTAATCGCCTGGTTGATCGTTCTCTTTCTGGGCATCCAGTGCAGTGTTGGGGAGATTGAAAGGGGCTGCCTGACGTGGAAGACAATGGGGGAGGAGGTCTGCTGTGAAGCCTGTCATCCAGGTAATAAAGAAAAGAGGATCCAGAACTTTATAACAGCTTGCGGATATATTGATTCTCGTTTATTTGTTTTACATACAGCGTATCTTGTACAGCTATGCAGCTTTTTTATTTTTTTTATTTTTTTTTAGTAAAACTGCGTTTACAGTTTAGCTTACTGTATATTCATGAGTGAGATAAGAGAGGTCTTTGTCTTTCCACGTTGTTAAACCCAGCTATTATCTTTGGCTGTTGAAAAAAAAAATGTGAGAGATTGTTTTCCAACCTTTGAGGAGTTCCTCTGCGGTGGCCACATGCAACCAAAGATAGTTTCAGTGGTTTTTCACCTAATCCACAACAAAGGCAAGGATGATGCAGCTGATATATCCAATCATTGGGAGATGTCACTGACAGAATTCAGCAGTTTCATTCTTTTAAATCCAGTGTAAGAGCAGTAAATATAGTAGTTAGAGCTCAAACTTTTCTTGAAACTCACATCCTATAACTTTTGAACCTTAAAAGGAAAATCTTATTTTTGTCATGTATTAAGATGTCATAGCTTTGATGAAGCCAGTGTCACTGAAATTTATGTGTATGTTACTCCCTTTCTTGTTTTGTACAGGCAATCGCCTAGTCAGGGAGTGTGGTCGAACTCCAAAAGATCTTTGTAAACCCTGTGGACAAAATACCTATACAATGAAGGCTAAAACGTACCAGTGTGAACCTTGTACACAGTGTGTAGGTATGTTGGTGCATTAATTAAGTCACAAACGTATGAAAAACATTTAATCAGCCATGTATTAAATTCTGGACAAATATAGAAATCTGTAGTAATACAAGAGTTTTCAATCTTTTCGTATGTTTAGGTGCTCAGGTCCATCTAGAAGACTGCACTGCCACAACTGATACCAAGTGTGGCTGTAGAAAAGGACTTACTTGTGGTGATGAAAGATGTTCCTTCTGTGTGAAGGAGTGTCAAAAAGGCTTTGAACCTACAGCGAAGCGTAAGTAAAAGTACAATTAGTAAGCTTTTAACTTTAACCCAGATACTGAGCTAAAGTTGGATTAAATGGCAAAACAACTCCCTGACTTTCTCTACAGGTGATTGCAGAAAATGTCCAAATGGAACTTTTAACGATAAAGTTCACCAGAAGTGTAAACCCTGGAGTACCAAGTAAGATAATACCCTTTACTAAATACCGCCATGTTTTACTGTTGCTATAATGAAACACTTGATAAATCCCAGAAGAGTCACAGGAATTCTTTTGTCATGCTTGTTTCTCCCAGGTGCTCCAATCCAAATGAGCAGATTGTGTCCCAAGGAGATGCATTTAATGATACTAAGTGTGGTCCAGCTGTACCTGCGCCCATTATACCTGGGAACAGACCTGATTCAAAAGGTAAAACCTTGGGTAGTTATGATTCTTTTTCCTCTTATCATACAGCTTCAGTTTTGATCGAAAGTTGATAATAACTGTGGTTTTGAAACAGGTCGCCAAGAACCGACATGGCCACTGTTTGTTATTGTTGGCATACTCGTGTTGTTCCCCGTCACCATCATCATTATCGTGATGGTGGCTGTGAAAAACCTCCAGAAAAAAAAGAAGACAAAAAAGAGGATTCATGAAAAAATAATTGTAAACCCTACAGGTAATTTCTCTTGCATTTCATGTTTAGGAAATATAACACCTGAATCATAGCGATGAACTATTTTAATTGCTTACTTTCCCCCTCTTTTTCTCCTTCAGATGATCCCAGGACATTAATTGCAATAGAGTGCAGTTTCCATGAGGCTCAGCAGGAACAGGGCAGCACTTGCAGCTCAGAGTCACTGGACTCTAAAGACTCTTCAGAGCAGCTGATTGCATGAATGGAAGGAAATGGGTTAGAAAGCCGGACGGAAGTAGCTTTTTCGTTTAAGGAAACAGGATTTTACAGCAAAAATGGGATTCCTCTTTCTTCATACTGAGCCACTTTTGTTTTTTTCTAAAGATGTCTTTGTTATACCAAGTCGGGAAGGTCAGCTATCTTTACTTTAGAATAGGATAAGCTATTGTGTAAAAAAGCCAAATAGGTCAGAACACACTGTAACATCTTGCTCAGTATTAACAACTGGATACACTTTGAGTGATCCGATAACAGGGTCAGTTAACACAAGAGGAAGGGGAATTCAGAGAGGGAAAAGAAGAAAGGACATAACAATAGCTTATTCACCATGTACATTCTAACACAAGGCTGTACTTTTGCCTTCTTAACACTTGAAAGAAGACACAAAATAGCAGTGAACAAAATGTAGCCTTTTTGCTTTTACGTTTTTAACTACGTTCAAAGTTCAGTCCACTTGTGCCAGTACACCGTAAAACTGCTGTAGTGAGTAAGAGTATGACTGAGATACATTCATCTGGTATTTGCATACCTGAGCGGTAAAGCGGTAAAGTATTGCTCAGTTTGAAAATACAATGTGGGTGGGTGCGCAAGTGGGTGTAACAGGCTGATTTTAGTCATATCACTTTCTGAGCCTTTATATTACCTCCCAATAGTATGGTTTGTTAAATTGTGAAAAAAGGTAGCTAGACACATGTAGCCTCTTCCACTCCACTGAACTTTACCAGGAACTATATGTACTTTCCAACTGTTGCTTAACTGGTCAAAAAGTCCGGTGAAGGGACTTCCCTATTTTAAGTAGATAAAGCTACAATTCAAGCTGAAGCACAAGGGAGACCTAAAAGTAAAATACTGAGTGTACAAAACTGTTCAGCTGTAACAATCACTGAGCATGTTAAGGCACGCTGTATGACTAAGTGCTTAGTCATACAGTATGTGTTTAACAGTTCATATTAGAATAAAAAATGAAATGCGTAAACGCTGAGTAATACAATTTTGAAAAGACTTTAGGATTCCTCACGAGTGTCACGTGGGAAATCCACGTAACGCTATCGTTGTAAGTCTTGGATGTCGTGGGAAATCCTGTGAACAAATGTGCCTGACTAATATAAGTTATACGCAGGATATGCTCAGGGGCCATGTGGAAACCCCCCCCAGAAGCAGTCTTGTAGAGTGTGTTACTTTTATTTTCTTCTAGAACAGCAGAGTGGGCAGCAAGATTAGACCAAACGTTGATTTATTCTGCCTCTCTCCTGATCTGTAGAAGGCGATTGTTTCTTCGTGGAACATTTGAGAAATATACTGTGTGGGCTTTGCCTGAAAATGTTTACCCACGCCTATAGTAATAGATCAGCGTATGAGTCACCGCTCCAGCAAAACAAAATCAGTTAAAGACTTCAAAGTTCACAGGTGGTGCAGTGAAAAGTGTTAAAATTACATTACAGTCATACAGTGACATTTTAATGCGACTGCAGCACTTTATTATACCGGTTGAATGTTAGCTGATAAACATCATGTATTTTTGGTTTGAATGTATAATTTTGTCTCATGGTAGTTTCCTATAAAATGTCTCCAGCTTTCTCTAGTACTGTATAAAACTGATATATGTATTTTTACACTGTATTTACATGAAATTTTTGAACACGCAATAAAGATTATTTATTATGTACAAAATAGTTCCATTCATTGTGCCATATTTCAGTTTTGTAAAGAGCTTAAATGTGGCAGCTAGAACAACATAGAAAAAACAAAAACAGAGACCAATAAATAGTAATAACATGCATCAAAATCATATCCAGCCACTTCTGTTAGATTCCAATTTGGCATTAGGAATAGTGTTTTAAAGTGACCACGACTGGCTGGTAAAACATGCAAAATGTCTTAGTTCAGAGTCGGTCTTTGGTGTTGGATTTCACTTATAAGCTCCAAAAGGTAACAGTAGCAGCTAAGCTTCATGTAGATATAGCATACAGCTATAGACTTATTTAGTCCTTGATCTATCATCAAGAGTAAAATGAATTTCCTCGTTCCAGTCGGAAATAATTACATTTAATTTTGACTTCTTTCACTACCACTATGTCAATGTGATCCAGTTTTACAACTTCTCGGATTTCCATTTATAAAAAGTAAACAAAACCTGCTTGATTGCCGTTGGATAACAGCAAACAAGACAGGGACTGCTTTGAAACAAGATTAGGTTTTAACCCTAACTTCTTGGTAAAGATTGACATACGCATGCTTCTGTAGATCCCCCAAGAGATATAGTGGAGGAAAATAATTATATCCCCTGCTGAATTTGTACAGTTACTCACTTAGCAAGAATTCAGCAGTCTCTAATTTTTATGGTAGCTTAATTTTAATGGAGAGCGACAGAATCTCAACAAAAATCCAGAAAAAAACCCCCACATTACACAAAAGTTATAATTTGTAATATAATTTTGGCATCAACTTGACCTACCGTGTTTGGAGGGAGAAAAAAAAATAGAGTAAGACCCAAAGAACACCATACCTACAACAAGCATGGAGGTGTAAATATTTCCTGCTAAGAGTACAGACAACTTGACTGCATTAACGGGCAAATGGACAGGGCCATGTACTGTAAAGATCTTGAATGAAAACCTCTTTCCCTTAGCCAGAACACTGAAGAGGGGTCATGAATGGATCTTCCAACTTGACAAGCACTCAAAACATTTCGCCAAGGCAACAAAGGCGGGTTTAAAGAAGAAGAAGCATATTAAGGTCACGGAGTCACCTAACGAGTCTCCAGACCTCCATCCAATCTGTGACAGGAGCTGAAGCTTCTAGTTGTTAAGCATTTTATAACTTTCATTTAATGTCTTTTTTCTGGATTTTTGTTAATATTCCATTAAAAATAAAATTACCATTAAAAATTATAGGCTGTTTATATCTTCATAAGTGACCTTATGAACTTGCAAATTCACCATGGGTTCAAATAATTATTTTACCCACATTATACCTAATTTAAACATACTTTCCTTAGGGATTATTAAAATATTCAGATTCTGATTTAGACAATGGGTTGAAGTTATATACTAGGTGGCAGAACACAGAAGTCTTCTTGGATAGTTTAGTGTATTTGTAATGTAAATAAAGTTTAGGCACAACTTGGGGAGGACTGAGAGATCGAGCTGACAGAATACTGGTTAACTACAGATAAAATACGATACAGTAACAAACCCCAAATGTCCCTTTTGCATTTATAAAAGCCATGATTTTAAAATGCTGTCTTTATTTACTTAATCAAGAATCTAAAACCTCTCTTTATTCCACTGCTCTAAAAAAAGTGCTAGTAGTGGCAGCTGAGTGAATGCTATTCTTTAAAATTTTAACCCTAAAATAATAAGCAATGAGAACTCTAGCTGAACTGATTAGGTGTTATAAAAAAAACTGTGTATGGCCTACAGCAGAACATAGTGTTGGAGATCACTGTTGCTTGCAGTTCTCCTTCTTCTCTTTGGATTTACTTCGTCCTGAT
This sequence comes from Hemichromis elongatus, assembly GCA_015108515.1. NCBI lineage: Eukaryota > Metazoa > Chordata > Actinopteri > Cichliformes > Cichlidae > Hemichromis > Hemichromis elongatus. The sequence continues at coordinate 20,911 of VUQR01023853.1, read as the reverse complement.
TTGTCTGTTTGACGCTTTGTTGGTGGAATAAATGTCGGCTCCTCAAGCATTTCATTTAAGCCCGACTGTGGCACAGGAAGGGGCTGAGAAGCTGGACCTACAATGGAGGAAAAGGAACTGTCAAGTTATTGTTTCAACTGTTTCAACAGTGGTTTTATTTCAGTTCAGTTCAAATACCTATTTGTCCCACTTGGAGGCTTATTGTGCCTTGCCTCCTCGCCTGGAAGGTTGGATCCAATTCCTCTGCAATGTTTCTAATCTGCTGGGCTGATCTATAAATTTAGCAACTGTAAGTCACCATATTTGTGAAATTTCAGATTACAGCACTAATTAATAGATTTAACTTGTTAATTACGGTGTGGTGGCGGTGGGACTTGGTGGGTTCTCTGGAGAGCAGTCTTCAGTCGGGGAAGGAAGGCCCTCTGAGTCAAGTCTCTCTCGTTGGACCTGTAACAAACAAAGAATTCCTAATAAAGACCTTTCACACATATGCTTAACAGGGCTGTGTTTCAGTTTGACTGTGTTTTGAATTCCTAACCAGTTGTTCAAACAAACCTGTCTCTCTCTCGCAGCTTGTCTGTCATGATGACTTATCATCGCTCTATGCTCACGCCAAGACTCGGGCCCTTCCAGCTCCCGAGATCTACGCTTTGATTTAATTTCCTGTTTCTGCATGAATCGGGCAATTTCCTAGAAACCCCCCCCCCAAAAAAAACACATCATGATCTTCCTCATCAGGTGGATGTTAAAAGAATGGGTACTGATGACATGTCAGTTTATCATTCAACCTCATCTTGTGCCACTTGTGCTACTCTGAAGTCCCCTCCTGGATAAGAACAACGTTGAGACGGCTGAGAGTTCTGTGAGGAAAAACACAGTAAATGTTCAGATCAACAAACAAAACTCCTGTTTTTCTGCTAACCTTCTAAACTACCGTGTTTCATGTTAAATTCGTGGATCAGTTACCCTCCTGAACAGCTTTTCCTCTTCCTCCTGTAGCTTGAGGGCCAGTTCTTCATCTTCTAGAACCTGCTGCAGCTCCCCCAGGCTCAGATTACTTTCACTCGGCTCTGGTTGAAGTGGTGCTCCTAAAGGTGAAGTTTGACAGTTTCAAATTCACACAAAATTGAGCAACCGTGATGACGAATAGCATATGACTTGTTAGAAAAACATCACTCATTAATCACTTGAGTTTGGGAAAGGTCATTTACAATGACGTTTGAAATGACATCACAAGGTGAAAAGAAGCAGAACGAAAGAGACTCCCTGGAATTTATTCTCTAACAACCCTCAAGATGAAAAGAAAAACAAAGAATTAGAAGAAGAAAAAGTAGAGAATTAAAGTACAAAGCAAAGACTACTTTAGACCACTGATTTTGTAGATATGGAACAGGGAAATGGCCCACTTCAGTAAGGAATCAAGACACCACTAAAGCCCAAGTCCAGATAAGGTGATGATTAAGGGAAGATGAGAGGAGCAGATGTACACAGAGAGGGACAGCACCATGCTGGAAGCTTTCCCTCTGCAGATTAGAGTTGGCTGCAGGCCTAAGTGTTACCTGCTGCCGTGCGCCTTGACCTATCCCTGGTTGAAGCCCTGCTGCTGGGGCCGAGACTTTGGCTACGCCCTGGGGCTCTTCGTCGGGGTACATTTACTCTCCTCTCCACATCTTGCTCCTCCTCTGAGCTTAAGCTTTCTTCTGTGGTCCTGTGCAAATGCCTCCGCTCGCTCGCTGTCCTCCTGACTCTGTAATTATTTACATTCCTCTCTCCCCTCTCATCATTGTTAGTATATTTGTGCTCTCTCCACCTTCTACTGCCTTGTCTTTCTCTTTTAGCAAGGTCTGAGTCTCTTCTCCTAATCTCATAAATCTCTCCGTTATCATGGTGCCTGTCTCGGTCTTCTCTGTGATCTCTCCCGCTGTTCTCTCGGTATGACAATCTCTTTCTCTCCCTAATATCTCCATGGAAACTGTGCCTCGTGGAAGCAGCTCTGTGGAAGGCTCTCTGATGTGGTTGGGAGTCGCCACAGGAGACCTCACTCCCATGAAGCACCTGGCTGTCTCTGCTTTGAGGCCTTATTTGCAGTGGCGCCCCATTGCCACCAAGCTTCACAGGCACACCCCTCTCTTTGAGGACACGGGCCAGCATCTTCCACACTTGGCTGCTTTCACTCTGCTCCCTACGAGAGCTTCTCTTATCATCTCGAAAACGGACGTGTTTGTCAGGACTGTCCTTGTAGCTCCAGGTCTTTGCAAAGTCTCTGTTGCTGTGTCTATTCCTGTCATGTAGCCTAACAGACTCACTGTGACTGCGTCGCTTTTCTCTAAACTCAACTAACTGTGAGCCTGTATCCTGACCTCTGATCTCATACTCATCTCTGTACTTTCTCTCTTTATCCCGATTCCTAGGCCTCCTTTCATTCAGATCACCGTTTTCATAAAACTCCTCGTCCCACTCTTCTCTCTCCTCCTCCCAGCCTCTAAACTCATCTGAGAATGTTCTACAAGAGTAAACTTTTCTGTAATTTCTCTCTTGTGGCCGATGTAAAGATGCCCGCTGTTGAGGAGGTGCAGTGTTGAATCTTTCATTCAGTCTCTGGGACCAGACAGAGAGCTGTTCAGAGAAAACTGTGTCCGAGTCATCTGAATTTTCACTCAAAGGTTCTCTCAATTCACTCCTAATTTGCCTAATGGAACTGGGGCGTCCTTGATTTGACCATGAAGTGGTGTTTTTCTGAGCTGCTAACCCCCTTGGGGAGTCAGTCTGAGGCCCAGTTATGTCTGAGTGAATAGTAGAGGATCGCCACCTGCTGGTGGTGCTAGGGTACTGCTCCTCCCCCTGGCAAAGCCTGTTGTTTGTGTGCTGTTGTAGGGATAGCAGTGCAGGGTCACTCGTGCTGCCTTTAGTATTGCCAAACATGCAAACAAAAAAAAAAGGGTGGATGGGTGAGTCTGTTAGTGATATTATTAGACAAGTGCAATTAATGATGAGCTATTACAGAAATAAAAAATAACTGACGTATTTCTGTGCATTTAGATGCAAGAATGAGCCCTGCGAATGCTGAAAATGTAATTCCATGCATAAAAGACATTATAAAAACAAACATGAAAGCAAGTCGGAACAAAAAACATTATGAAGATATTGCTAAGATATTTCATGAACAAATGAGCAACTTTTTTGTTCATGAACTTGTAATATCTCTGGTGAGTGATTTAAATACAGCTGTAGTAATGGCCACAAGCAGAGCCAAGAAGGTTTAGTAAGACGCTAACCTATGGAAGCATAACAAAACCTTCTGCAAATCTCTAAAAGAAAAACGTTTTAATTAAAAATGTGACAATTTCTAAATAATCTTCATAATTACATAACTATATACATTAATGCTTTACCTTCACTATGGCTCCCTGACCCTCTACTTCGTCTCCTGATACTCTCCTCTTCCTCTTCTTGCAACCGTTTGGCAATTTCCTGTGGAAACAAGGCCAGTGTGTAAACAAATGTGACTTTTTACAGATAAGATGATCTCTTCCATCAAATAAGCACCTTATCAAAGATCTTTCAATTTAGTTTTTAACAAGATTTAGCAACAACGTGTATGGCATTTCTATAAAAAAAAATGTGAAGAATGACAGAATCTTTTAGTTTATCACATAGTTGAAAAAAAATCCAAGAGCAAATAAAAAACTAAAACAGAAAACAAAAATTTGAACTTCCCTGATTGAAAGAATGACACTATAAAAAGTCAGGTTACACTGATGGGGAACTATGACTGGTCATAACTGCAGGCTCCACGTACATTGTACCCTTTTCCACCAACAGAGGGCAATGTAACATAGATAAAATCAACAGCAGCAATTTGACAATGAAGCAAAATCTTATCCATGAATTAATATATCCCATTTCATTTGACATGTGGATGATTTTGCTATTGTTCATAATGTAACAGAGAGCTGTCTTAGGCTCCAGATGCTCCTCCGTCCATTTATACCTCACACCACTCTTTAAACTGGCTCAGCTCCTTTAGACTTGTTCTCATTGGTCAGGTAACAACTAAAATGGACCACAACCTTAGACCACATTTTTACATGAAGATGGTTATCTTTCTACATTGGACATGCAGAGTTATGTTGGGGGACTTGATACTGCTGTGAGGTGATTTGACATCTTAAAAGCAATCATTTAACAAAGTCTGTTTGGGGCAACCAGTGACACCACAGGATTTAGGACTCTTTCTTAATTTTTTTTCCAACAGTTTCTATTATGTCAAAGTAAACTTTTAAAGCAGAAGCAGGTCAATGCCACTGCTCCACTTGAAGCAACACTGTCACTGGGGATTGTCTGGTCTTACCAGAGCAGCCGCGTGTCTCTAGGGTCCAGCTTCAATGTATCTCAGTGCTACTTTTTTGTGCTACCAATAAATCAGCAAAATTCAACCAGTGAATTCTATGAGATTTCCCTCTGCGGGCAGCATTTACAACATAAATCATAAGTAAAAGCAAGCACAGCTGCTTTTGCCTTGCAATCAGGACATGTGTGTGAGCCACTTTGCCAGCATCAGCAGACAATCAGCAGCTTGCCATGGCAGGTTAGGCGTGCAGTGCCACAGGGATCTGGCATTTAAAACTGCACAGCCTGATGCCTTCTGTTCCTTAATTAAAGACACAATCTACAGGGAGGCAAATATTTAATCAACACCTCTGATCAGCCAGTAATTATGGAAGGTAAGCTAACGTGTGCGCTAATAGTTCATCATTTGATCCCCACGACATAAAAGGAAAATACTGCAGAGCCAAAAAAGTAAACTAGGGTTTACATTTAATGTAAAGTGCAAACCACAACCCCTTTAATAACAATCGAGGAATTTTATAGCCCTCTATGACCTCACACCCTCCAAACAAGGAGCTTTTATACACAGCCTCCTCCAAGAAGGAAACTGCCGTGTGGAGAAAATATTTTGCTGTAGTAGCCATGTGAAACAGACAACCAGGCCAGCTGGAGAGTTTTCATGGCTGAGTCGCTGACTTTTTCCAGCACAATAGACTTCTCGTTTCTCGGCGACACCATTCATGATAGAAGAATCAGATGATTTTCTTTTTGGTAAAGCAAGTTACACAAAATGCATCAAGACAGCATCATTGAGGGGGCCGGGATTTGCCTTGTGTGCGAACATTCAAACACCGTGGGAGAGGTGATTGATGAGAGCCATCTGGTTGGCCAACCATGTTTTGGCTGCAAGATGAATTGTTTTTGTATTTACAACACTGTAGAGGTTCACTTCCATACCAAACACAAGAGGTGGATACACGTAAAAACAGCTATCCAAGCATTATATTTATATTTATATTGCAAACTTGGATTTGGAACCAGATGGTCATGCTCATGTTGGTTTAGATTAAAACTAGACTAGACAGCACTGTGCAAGCATCTTGAGTCACGGCTGATTTCTGTTATATCTTGTGTCCAAGGAGACAAACAGCCTGTCACAAAAACACATCAACTTTTGCTATTTTGTTAGCTGAATTAAAAAAATGTCAAAGATAACAAAGTTTGACAGCATAAAATAATATTTTTGTACTGACAAGTTGATTACCAAGGGGGAAGGTGTATCTTTGGATGGTGTGCAATGTTTCCTTAAAAAAAAAAAAAAAAAAAAAAAAAAAAAAAAAAAAAAAAAAAAAAAAAAAAAAAAAAAAAAAAAAA
>VUQR01023853.1:1907-15188 GCA_015108515.1 Hemichromis elongatus | reverse complement strand
AGTTTAATATTTTAAAAAAAAAAAAAAAAAAAAAAAAAAAAAAACACTAAGAAAACTAAAGTGAATACAAGACAAGAGAAGAAACACATCTGCTACTTTGATCTGAAATCTGAAAAAAGCTGAAAGACATGAAAGAGAGAAATCCAGCAAAGACATGACACATGACTTTGGCCCTTCAGTTGATCCGTGTACTGTTCACTGAGGCCACTATAGAAATGGTCTCGGTGGAAGCGTGGCTCTCAAAAGGCCATTTATAAAGAAAGAGAAAATACATAAGAATGAAAAACAAGAACTAGACTAAAATAAAATGAGTGGCAGGAAGTCTTATGGAGAGACAAACCCAATCTTTAAGTTTTTGGTTCTACAGGAGTTCAGGAGAGAAGGACAACAGTGAGTGTCTAAAACATGGTGAATGTGCTGTCATGGTTAGTGTTTTGATGGAATTATGAATGCAGAAAATTACTGTCTGGTTCTGATCCAGCATGCAACACCATCTGGAAAGGATCTGATTAGGAATAGATTTTTTTTTAATCATGACACTGATCCCAATCACAGTGTATACAGTAGCTAGATGGAAAAACAGACAATAGCTTCTCAGAACCCAGATCTCAACATTATTGAAGCATTGTAGCAGAAAACAGAACAAAAGGAAGCCAACATCCAAAGAAGGGCTTTTAATGTCCTTTAAGAAGCCTGGAGAAACTACTACTGAAGACTATTTACAGAAATTACAGGAAAGCTAGCCTAAGACAGTTAAGGATGTGTTGAAGAAAGGGTGGTGACACCAAAAAGTGACTTTTAAGCTTCTTAAAACTGCACAACATCCGTTTCTGCCTTTTATATTGTATCTCAAAAATATGCTTGCACATGTTAAATAGTAGCATCTATTTCCCAGCAAAATGTAAAGAAATGAGGGATGGCAAAACGTTTGCATAATACTGGTACAGGTACACCAGTACATCTTTGAGGCTATACTCAGGTCAAGTAGTGTTTAAGCTAAATGATAATGTCATTATGCTATCGAGTTCACTCCGCTACATCACAAAATACATAATTTGTTAATTAGCACTAAAAGCAAAGTGCAGCTATGGATAATAGACATGGCACTAGTTTTGCAAATTTTAGTTGATAAACCAAAGAACCGAACCTGATGACAGCATTAGTTAGTTGTTAGCTGTTCATTTCGTGGCAACGCTATATTTTATAGCAATAAATTAGCAATTTCTGTTGAAATATTTTCAGTCAGAAGTAATATTGCTTTACATAGAGCTGGAATGCTAATGGGGCTAAAACATTCAAGCCATCACCCTGTAACATAGCCTTCTAAATGAATCTAAATGATCTATTTAGAGATTAAAATATTAAACAAAACAACTGAGAATATGACAGTGTGCAGGTTTTGCATGACTAAATGCGCACATATGAAGGCATTCTGGATAAAGCACTTGCTGGTCCATGCCTGGACCTAAGGACCGGTGAAACTGCGTGAGCCATCATCATTTGAAAGACTGTGTGCTAAACAGCTGACCGTGCTTTTAAAGCCCTCTTTTAGAGCGATGGATACACCCGAGGCCCAGAGCAGCACTTTGCTGCCAGTGGGATTCATTATTTACTCAGTTAGTCCTAAGAGTGAGCAGAATGAGCCATATGATACTCCCTGTAACAGGCGCATAATTAAATGATATATAAATACATCCTCAGTGCCATAAATGTCTGTGAGTCCCTGTGCTGAGTGTGATTTCACTGACTTTAAAGGGGAATGCCAGTGGTATTAATTTACCTTTTGCTTTCTACACCATGTGAAAAAGTCACTAAGTCCTTTTAAAATGATTTTTCCTTACTTTTCACCTGATTTTTTCACATTGTTTTATACGTTTGTATGCATGTCATACAAAGGTTAAAATACAGATTTGTGCAATCTCTTTAACAAAAGAAAGAAGTGCTCATACTTCCTAGGACAGATGAGAAACGAGTATCTCTCCAAGCATTGTGTGAGGGTAAACTTGTTCATACAGTATCCTGTTCTGCTCTGGTTACTGCCAGCAACTTGATGCCCTTGGGAAAGGATTATTTCCTCTTTCAGGAACAAATCCCTCACAATATTTTACTTTGCAAAGTTTGCTGTCAAGGCTTTTTATCTTATTATCAGGGGGACCGTTTAGTTTGGAGTTAATACCATGGAGCTTTTAAATGAAAAATGACAAAAATGAGTGGCTGGTAGAGGAAAAACTGATCTTTTACTTTGCACATCATTCATTCAAGTCTATATCTTTTACAATATCTGTAGTGGTTTGAACTTAACTTGACTTTAAAACTATAGATTTGCACAAGAAAAAGATACACATTAAGAAATACATTTAAAATACAAGTGCATGCCCATGCTGGTGTATTGTTTGACCTGTGTGTGCTGTGACATTAAAATGATGATTTTATAAGGTGTTGAAGGTGCCTAAATGCAAAAAAAGGGGTAATTTTAGCCTATTGCTGGGTGGTTACTAGGCAACATGACATAATAGATCATGTATAATTCAGCTTTTATGGATATGAATGAGATGTAATTATTTTCAAACTGAAATAAAGGAAAACGGGCAAAAAAAGGGTCCTTTTAGAACATTAGTAGGTCTTTGCCAGGTAATATATTATGATGACATCAGGTTAAATATAACTGAAAAAATGTGGATATAAATGAGATACTACTGTCATGAAATAAAAATGATAAAATGCTTTCATAAGGTGTTATAGGGTTGAAAACAGATTTTTTATCATGTTGCTAGTTACATGATAATATCACAATATGTGATATAGATCAGAACCTTCATGGGCCTAAGATGTACCTGTGTGCCAAGTTTGGATGCTGTCCTGATCATCTAGGGAGGTGTTGGCGGTCACACACACATAAAAAATGAACACATAGAAAGACAGAGAGAGATTTTGTATATTATAGTATGATGAGCTCACCATTAGTATTTTAACACTAGTACACTTTCCATCAAAGTCAACTGAGCTAAAGCTAAGATTTTTTTTTAAATCAAACATGTTCAAAGTTAATAAATCTAACAGGTTTTTCCCTAATTTTTTCTAATGCATGACAGCACATGTTAAGCTCCCCAGTTAACCCAGACTGCTACAAGCAGGGGTGCGCCAATATTTGGGTAAACCCTTAAAGATGTATGCATCATCTCATTTCAAAGGGGTCCAACCTGACTCTTCTTATCCACATAAAAGCAGAGTTAATTTTTTTTTGACTGTTGGGTACTGTAAAAGAAGATTAAATACACATTGTGTTTTTTAAACATTTATCCACAGGTTGGTAATAAAATATGGTATGTAAGCAAAGAGATGTGAGTAAAAGTTCACCTCATCATCCAGCTCCCTCCTCCGAGCCTCCTCTGCACATCTCTGGAGTTCTTCCTGAATCACACGGGCATACTCAAGGTCCTGCTCCTCTCTGCAGAGCAGTCGCAGAAGAAAATTACTTCTCATATTTCCGATTTATTGATACAATATTCAACATAAGATCCAGCACAGTAAAAGAAGACACACATTTGTGCACTAAATTTACACACAATAGCGTAAGGGTTGCATGCAGCACAGTGTGGTTATTGCAGAAGTGTGCTTTGAGGAATAACCTACAGTTGTCTGGAGGCCTGTCTCTGAAGGGCACTCTGCTGGGCCTGCTGCTCCTCCTCCTCATCCTGCAGCTTCTTGGCTACACGGATATCGTTCTGGACAAGCTGGTTCTTTAGAATGTTGGTGGTATAATATTGCTCGACTGTAAGTGCGAGGCAGAGAAAAGGGGAGATGGTAAGGTGACGTGCGCTGTCAGTATCACAAGGGACCATATTTGATCTATTAAATATGAATTAATATTTACTATATTGCATTTGAACTTCAAATCCATTTGTGTTTTAAATCATTATGAATGTTTTGATTATCTGAAACATGGCAGCTCTTCAGTGATGACACTTTTGCGGAATCTTAAAAATGCATAACAAATTGTGTGGCATTTTGTTTACAAAGATGTAAAGAGACACCACAGAAGCAACCGAAGAGGCTTTCATGGAAATACATATGTTATGTAGTACAAATACATCTGGTTGTTAAATAATCTTTTCTATCTTCGTGTCAATTTAGTGCAAGTTTTTGCAATAAAATGCAGTCAATAAACACTAGATTAGAAACATCCATGCAATCTAACGCAAACCAATCCAATAGCAATGACAAACGGTTTTACCTCTATAAAGATGGCTTTAGTACGTTTCTGGTAACACTTCAGAGAGCTGACAATTACTGAAAGGTGTTCATAATTTTTTGGTTGTGTAATTAAAACACTCGAGGGAGCTGCTGTTTTATGTTTTATATTGCACTTGAATTGCACTGGTGTGCCAAATAAAGTCCTTGGCAAGCCTGCAACCTAACACTGTGGTGGTGAATACTTCAGGAAAAGATAAACCCATCATACAATGGTGGTTCACTGAGACAGAATGGAGTGCAGCTGACATAATAGAAATTAGTAGACACGTGCGCAGAATGCAGCTGTCAAATAGCTGCTTATCTTTGTACTTACTCTCCTGCTCTTGCAGGTTGTGTGCCAGCGCTCCATCCTCCAGCACAGCAAAACACTGGCACACTGAAACAATAGACAACAGCAACATTTACAAACAGTTACAAAGTGCTCACGAATGAATGAAGGGGGTGGGATACAAGTGTTTAATAAAGCGAGGCGTTCTCAGAGGCTGATGATAATTAAAACAACAGAAAACCGACAGCAGTCTTGAATGGATGTTAATGGCTCCATCAAAAAACAAAAGCTGAGCCTTTGGATGAACTGTGCTGCTTTTGGTCCAACAGTCTGTCCAAAGGGAAACAATAGGATACAAGTGCTGTGTGTTATGATGGATGTTTACACGACACAGACAAAAGCAGAGGAGTGTCCCTTAAAACCGAAAAAAAGTAACCATCCACCACTCTGGCATTGCTGTTAAGTACATTAAAGGATCTTATAAAATGTTTATAGCAGGGTAGCTGCATTTCAGTGCAAGATTCAAGTGCCCAAAATTACAGTCACTGACTTTTAGAGCAAAATAGCAGCTCCGCCATCCTGAACAATGCTCATGTGTTATACATGTGTATGCGAGAAACTTTTTAACAGTAACAGAGGTACGAGACACATAGTCATTCGCTTATTGTTAAAAAGATGTTAAGAGATGCTCAGATGCATGCTTTTCTTTTGATCGCGTGCTCACTATGCCTACCAAATGAACATGCAAAGTTTAAGAGCAGCTGCCTGCAAACATTTAAGTTAGTGCAGATGGTACAAATGTACCGCGTGTCGAATGAAAGCTGTAAGGCTGTCACAAATCCAAAGGCTTTAACTACAAGCTTGCTGTATTCCAACTCTGTCTGGTACACTATACCAAGCCACAGGTCTTTCATATCCTGTGATCCAATAGTCTGGCCACCTGCTGTTAGATATGGCAATAAAACATATCAGTTTCATGTCATTAGTGAACTCTCACCCTTGCCCATTTAAAACAAACAAACAAAAAAAAAAACTGGAAAGACTATCACTTTAACATAGACTCAAGAAGATAAGAAACAACTGTTATTCTACTGTAATTCTAAACTATAAACATATCAAGTGCTTACACAGGTTCTTAATTAAGCACAGTGGCTTCTTATGCGTGTTTAAAGATCTGTCAAACAAACTCAAACGTTGCCGAGGAGAAAATAAACACAGACAGCAGCATTGTGTCTTAGATGTTTCTCCACACACAGCTTACAGTGACCCGCCAAAACCGCTTAGTTACCTAATAGATTTTCATCAGGGAACCCAGAGAGTTGCCTTTTCCTACAATGGAGGCTTCTAAATACCCAAAAGAAGGACAGAGGACACCGTCTTAGAGGAGATTTAGCTCACTGCTGAAAATCTATCATGCTGAGCCAGAGACTGGGCCAATTAAAAACACCTGTCCTTCTGCTAATCCATCCACTGAGCCCAACACAGCGGGCTGTGTAACGGTCGTGGAGACAATGGCTCCACAAATGTTACACACATGCTTTCAGTTGTTTAAGATAACCTGATTAGCTTGTGAAAGCTTAACATTTATATGCTTGCTGGAATAAATTTTACATTGCTAAAAGGTTTTTCTTATTCTTTTACCCTTTTTTAACAACTAAAGGATATATAGACAGATAATGTTTCTAAACTTTTAGGAAGACTTATTAGCGATATATACTGCTTATGCACCTGCCTGAGCATACATACTATAAAAGCTACTCATATCTGATGCTTGTAAGTTTATAGACTGAGAGACACTTCTAATATTCGGCCTTCTAGCCATGTGATAGATTGGCGACCTGTAAAGGCTGCACCCAGGCAGCTAGGATAGACTCCAGCTCCCTGTGACCATAAGTTAAATAAGTGGATGGACAGATGTCCAGCAAAATGTCACCTTTAACCATGGCCTCAAAAAAAACACAAAGCTGTCAACAAAAACTGATGAATATGAGCGGGTGTAAAGAAAATGAATTTAAGCCAGGGCTGTTGTATTAAATTCCACTGGACTGTTCAGGGGTCAGGTTGCCACTTGCTTGAGGATGCTTAATGGACAGCAGCTTGTTACTGTTAAAGGTGTACACACAAATGAAGTACACATTTAAACAAAAAAAGGTTTTAAATAAAAGGCAGGCAAAGATCTCTGAAGTTTACTTACTATCTTGGGATGCATTAGATGGTAACACTGATGACGACAAACTGGTGGCATCGACATTCATTCTATTAGGGATATATTAAGATTACAGGAGAGCAGGTAAATACAAATATAATATAAGGTGTTTGACCCATTCAAGATTAAAGAATGTTTCAAGACATTCATTCATAACTAACTCATACCTGCCTAAATATGCATTCCTCTTACATTCTGTTGCACCCATACCTTGACTACTAACGCCTAATCTTATAATGCTTTTAACAATTTACTTCATTTATACATAACACAGTTGCTTCTAACGTTATATAAACAATCAAAGGCTCTTCCTTGACTCAAAATAGGACAGTAAAAAAAAACCCCAAATGCCTGAAACACTGCTGGAACAAAAAAAAGGTTTCAATCTAGAGAGGCTCAACTGTCACAGGCCATGAAAATCACCCAGACAGCACAAAGCCCCAAAGGGAGCCTCTTTACAACACGAACGACCCTACAAGGCTACGCCGAGACCAAAACAGACGTGCATTACCACTTACACCTGTTGCTGAGCTTAAGAGACGATCCGCTAAATGGATCTCCAACCTGCCCTTATGGGTCCAGTCTGCCGGTGAGGAGGGTTTAAGTCAAATGATTGATTTTATCCGACGGGACAAAAATGACAAGTCAAAACAATTTACTCTTCGAATCCAACGAAGAAAGACGAGCAAAGCGGAAAATGAGGGGGGGGAAATGAAAGAAATGACAGTCTTCTCTGGCATGAGCGTGGATGTGCGTGTGGGTGTGGCTGCATTGTGGGCCAACTTGTTTTTCCACAGTGTTGCTGTAGGGGTTGGACACAGAGACTTCACAATTGTTACTTCTGAACCGGTTTTGTGAAACAAGGTGTGAGACATTCACAGTCACCAATCAAAAAAAATAAAATAAAAAAAATACATGCTCATTGTGACTGCAGGCAATCCAACTGTAAGCTTCTTAATGAAGGTCCTTAATAGGGTTGTGTCTGTTTTCTAAGAGGGCAGCAAATCAAAGATTCAGCAGGGAAAAACAATTCATGCTACATTTGAAAAAACAAGGAAAAGAGCCACTGATAGTGAGAAAGCGAACAAAGCAGAAAAAAACAAGTACGCATCACTGTGTAGCGCAGAGTTTCCCAGTAGTTTGACTATTGTAAAATCCATTTTTTAAGCAAGAAATCACCATTGATATGAGCTTAAACCCTAAACAGCCGTATGGAAAAGTCTGTTTTCCGTACATTTAAAGGCATTTTTTCAACAGCAACCTTTGCTGATACTAGAGAAACACATAGGTGAATGTGTGTTTTTATTAGAGCACTAACAGCCGATCTTCCAAAAACAAAATTATGCAGATCATGTCTGTGATCCAGCGCGCAGGAAGAGCCGCTCAAACGCTGACAGAGACATTTCACTTTTATCTTCACAGCTACTTGGATAGCAGCAGTTGCAAATGCCTGCCAAACAAAGAAACTGGCGAAAGGAGAAATGACAAGGGTTCTATTTTCAGCCAAAATCCCCCACCGACCGCCCACATGCTCTCTCCTCTCTTTCCCTTCCTCTCTGAACTGTTCTGCTCTCCTCCTCAATCCTTTTTCTGCACAAGATTCCACCACGGAGTGCCTGACCGTCCCACAGACCTCTGTGTTGTGTTATAAACGCAGCGTACTGGGCCAAATAACTCCTGAACTGGACCAGTTTGTCAGGGAGAACAAAGAGAGGTGAGGGGTAATGGGACTCTGGGTCAGTTGGTGAGAGTGAAATTAGGAATGAGGGGGAGGTGGGGGAATTCCTCTGGGAGCTGCATTCCCTCAGCACATCAGGCTATATCGGGAGCAGGAGAGGAGGGAAAAAACAGGAACTGATAAGGGGTGCAGTGAAAACAAAGAAAGCTGACTTTGCCAGGGCTCTTAAATGGTGAGGAAAGTGAAGGTGAAAAGGGACAAGGGGAACTTTGCCTCCTAGGAAAAAGGAAGCATATGCATCCACAAAATAACATTAAGTAAACCATGGAAGAGCCAAAAAGAGAGAATGTCTGTCTGCTAAAGATGATAATGGATAAAGAAAAAAAAAATCTGTGACCAGACGGATGATTTACATAGTGCAATTGCCTTATTGACAAGTTTATAGGTGCTATTACTGCTTTTGTTTGTGCACTGGGTTCTGCTCAATAAAGCATGAAAATGCTAAGGTTCACAGTGCGCCCTTTGTGTGTGGAAACAAGAGTGGAGTGCTGAATTATCTCCCTTGATAAAAAGGACTCGCAGACCTATTTCTATCCCATTCATTAGCTTGGACATGCCAAAGAATGAGTCTTCACTGAGGCGACAGCTCCTATGAATGTTTCCACACTTGTATGCAAGCAGAAAAAAAACAATTCAGCGCTGCATCTTAATTACGCCAAGACAATATTGCAGCCTTGCTTATCTTTTTTTTCCTCTTTCTGCTCATATTTAAAACCCACGTTGGCATGTTTAAAATATCTTTATGCTTGTATTGTGGTACGCATAGTATCACCAGATTCTTGCCAGTACACGTTCCTGCTCATATTTGTTCACAATATTTTAAATGTATTGTGCTGAATAATTTTCTATGACTTAAAATGGCTCAGAAGATAAATTTAAATCGGGCTGTTTTCGGATCTCGAGCTTTATATTTGCCATAATATATTACTTTTACTACAAATAAGAATATGTTAAAAAGGCAATTTATACACTTTTACCAGTTTATTAGAATAGAATAGAATAGAATAGAATAGAATAGAATATCCTTTTATTGTCACTGTACATATACAACAAAATTGTTGGTGCTCCACATTAACTGTGCCAGAATTATAGCAGACAGCAGGAATAAACAGCAAACAGGAGAAATATAAACAATTAAGAGAAAGGCACAAATTGGAGAACAAATTGCAAAGTGCTTGGAAGTCAGACAGAGCAAAGACTTGGTCTGAATAGAGCAGGTCTGGCTTGTTACAGAAATATATCCTATCTCTACAACGATTATGAGGCACTGATTTCATTTTTAACTATTTTGCAGAAAGCTGTTTGTTGAAGGGCTAAAATCTATTATTCTATACTGACAGTTGTAACACAATGAAGGCAAACAACAAATAAGCTCAAGTTTGTCCCTCCATTTATACCAAGCTAAAAAAAACCACAAGCAGATAACTGTTAGTATTTTGCAGAGCACCTTCATCTGAGGTGAATTCCCTTTTCTTTCCCATGGATTCACATATCCCAGCTATCTCATTCCTCGCCCTTATCTGCACCCAGCATGCCAGCTTTGTCGCTCATGAGATCAATCTCTGTAAAGCAATACAACATGAACCTTTGTACACAACATGTACTACTACATCCTACTCCAGCCTTCTTTTACCTGGCTTTAGTCTTTCCTGTATGGGTGCTGTCCCAGACTCTACACGGGAACACAGCTTAAAACCTGAAGCTGGCAGCTGGCTGGACTTGCGCGTGTACCCCATCAAGTTCAGTCTTGATGGGGGTGGGGTGGGGTAGGGGGTTGAATGTGCACATAAAAATGACTAGTTCAAATATAGCTTTCACAAAGAGGTTTTGTTACCTTTTTCAGTGCTTATTACATTTCCTTGTTATTTCTGGCCATGCAATTATCAAAAATGCTAAAAATAAATGCTAACTAACTTAAAAAATGCTGGTTAAAAATATTTTGTCCTAGTGATTTTCCTTTGGTGAAAGGCCAGACCAACCTGTTGCAGGAAAAACCCCTGCTCATACTTCAGCTGTTTGAACAGCGTTAATGATGCGCAAGTTGCCTTTATTATTATTTATTATTAAATAGCGATTCATAGCAAAAGATCAATTCTTTTTAGACACAGTACATCTGGATAATTATTAAGCTTGACTGAAATATCATCAGATCACTGTGTGTTTATCTTTTTCTCATGACTTCATACAAAGCAATTCAATTTGACCGCAATAAACAGACTAGAGCTTTCTTAGCTTTCCTAACAGACAATCCAGTACCAGCTTTATTCCTGTTACCATAGTATGTTTATGATAATAGCACTGTACCTAAACCTGCACTGTCTGCTGCATCAGCCACAACACACGACAAGCCACTTCTTATCCGATGTAGATACAGAGCACTGATGCAAGTTAGTCATAACACAAAAATGAGAGGATACCAAGTGGTCGCTCTTATTCTCTCTCAAACAGAAGGGTAGACAAGTCTGCCCTTAGCATCCATTGTGCTAGAGTGTCAGTGAAAACTCTTAATGCCTACATGCTCCGTGCCTGTAGCTCAGTAAGTGCGCATGATCTCTGACCTGCATGTACAGAGGCTAAACACGCACAGACACACAAAAAGCTTTTCTCCAGCACATACAACAAACCACTTTTCTCTTGTGGTCTGAACTTTGTATAGCTGCTAAAGTTAGGTCTGTGTGGGAGCGTATAAGCCTACCTTCTTGGACACGTGGAAGGTTGGACTGGTCAATCTCCAGCTCTGCCATCACTGTCCTCCCTGTGCCCTTATTGCCTCATGGTGATTCAGAAGACTCTGGCAACAGAAAGAAATTGTTTCTTAATTAATATGCAGTAAAATTAAGAAGCAAGAGTTTCCACGCCAGACAACCCTAAGGAACTCGAGCCTTCAATAAAACATTTGGTAAATAAACACACTGAACAGATATTAACCCACCAATATTCGCCCACAGAGGTGACTACTCACTAACTAGCTGAGATCAATGGCTACCATGAGCAACGCTACTGTTGCCATTAACTAAAGACTAGAATGTAAAGTAAACGTAATCTAAAGGCCACTTGCAGAACAAAGTAAAATAACAGCAGCCCTACCTGTTCCCAGCACGGTGCCGCCCACGCACACACTGCAGTGTTGTGTTTGTACACACAGCCTATTCAACAAGTACCAAACATGACAGCAATGTGTCAACTTTGGAGTCGCTCGCACTTCTCTCTCTCCCTCTCTCCTTTCCTGTTTCTCTGTCTGCGCTACAAACTATCCAAAATGTCACGAGCGCACTAGACCGTTTCTAACGCCTCTACTTTGGGTGTGAATTTTAAGCGAAAGCGGAGGTACTTGTTCATCACAGAAACAAAGACCCGTCGACTCCTGATGGTAAGCCGGGGCGGACAAACTTAGCCCACAGTCTGTCGCTCCGGCTGCTGCTTCTTCGCAGCTCCTGTTCGGCAAAAGTGTGGGCGGATAAAAGATGCTGCCTTCACGTGCAAGCCGAAGCTCGGACACTCGTCTATCACGACCTATGGTATCCTAATAAAAATTCAAATGGAATGTTTTACCAGCTCTTTCATTCCACGAACAGCCCGTTTTATTCGGTGGCAGAGGCAGAAGCAGGATGAAAGGTCGGTGTAGAAACAACTAAAGCTGCAAGGAAGGAAGAGCTTAGTTCAGGCTAAAGGTGATTATGAATTCAGACTGGACACATGGAAGTAGGACACTGAACTTGTTGACACCCATCTATTAAAGCACCAGTCATGCTGTCCAGGCCTAAGCGCACATTTTCAAAGTTGTTCAGTGTAGATTTATATTTTTCAGCAGTCCTTAAAGGCATCACTTAGCCAAACGTTCCAGTTGCTCACATTTTCCAGAGCGACATAGGCTGTACTTTACTATGTATTCTTTTTATTGCTGTAGTTTGAATATAGTAGGCTATGATTATTGGTTTATTTGCAAAGCATGGAGACGGGAAAGAGCAAAAAGACATTTGAGAGAGGGAGCTGAGGAAGGAATCTATCTGTCGAATTCAAAGCTGATAATTAATTTAATCTAACATCTGCTTCAAGAAAAGAACTAGATTTGTGCAGAAATAATAGGCAGAACTAACATTTCCTCCAGTGTACAGATAATAAGCCAGACTGACAGTTTTAGGACTAAGAAGTTCTGGGAGAATCAAACAAGTCTCTCTAGAAGAATAAGATTACCCCCTAGAAATACGTTTAAACCGAGTTTATTTGTAATGTGTAAAATGACAAATATTAGGTTTTCTAAACGTAACGATGCCCTCTGCTGGCTGCGTTTGTGCCGCTGAAATATTGTCAAGTTAGAAAGAAATTTCTGGTCTCACAGATAAAAAGGATGGCAGTGTTTGGATCGTCATAACTTGTTGATGTGAAGTTTAGTTTTCGGATCCACGATTTTCAGGAGGTTTAGATCAGTCAGATGGTTTCAATGATAAAACCCAAATACTTAAAGTGACATTAAAGGTTGGTAAATACGGGCATATGCCATTGGTTAAGACACAAAGAAGAAGTAAAAGTGGAATTATAACACGTTGAGATTCACAGACATTTTATGCTCTAAGCAATTTATCTGTAAACATGCATCCATCGTGTCAAAGACAATACGCCAATTCTAATTCTTGCTTTTTTTGTCTTTTTTAATATATGTATATATGTGTGTGTTTGCGTGTGTGTATGTGTGTGTGAGCAGAAAATAAGTTAACAAAAACAAAACAAAACAAAAGCAAACATGTGAATCAGCTCAAGAAGAAGAATTGAGCCTGAGAGGAAAAGATTGGGGGGGGGGGGGGGGGGCTCTTCACT
>VUQR01023852.1:27335-38262 GCA_015108515.1 Hemichromis elongatus | reverse complement strand
CTTGCTTTGTGTTTTAATTCTGCCTACAGCTATCTTGATTGTCAGTGCCCACTCATTTCTGTCCTGCGTCCACTTCCTCTGATTAGCCATCTGTGTTGGTGTGCGTATGTAGTCTCCATTCAGTTCCTTGTCAGTGTACCTGCCCTCGTGTGCTCCCTGGTTTGCTTCCTCTGGGCTCTGTGTGGTGAAGCAAGTTCAGCCTATGCAGTCATCTGAATACATTTATCATAAAATCAGGTAAAGCTGGTTATCGACTCACTCAGGCAGCCCATGAGTTATCAATCGTGCTACGGGCGCATTGGCATGAAAGGGGAGGCGTTTTTCGACAGTGAGAGTTAACAGAGTTTCAGTAGTGCAGCGCTATCATCAAGACTCAGGAGAATCCACTGGATTATAATCAAGCATTGTAGTTATTTTCTGTTATCGACAGCCCTGACGGTGACTAAGAGATGGAGAGCAAGTAAACTAAATACACAGAATTCACATAATTAGGGTTAGTTCTTTTTTTAAAGATCGTGTATTAAAGCTTGTAGCACAATAAAGTTTTAAAATTGTTTGCACTGAACAGGGGAAAAAATGATGCATTGATGAAATCAATCAGGGAAAGTCAATACATTAGACACTACTGAAAACAAAATAAGACCCTCCCACTATTCGTGCAGAAGGGTACAGCAATGGTGACAGTATTTTCTTTTCGTCTTGGAGAGTTGATTGTTGAGCAGGCCGTGATTTCACACCTACAGAGCTAACCTGCTCCAGAGCAGGTTAAGTCAACAGTATATGTTACCATAGCGATGTACCCCAGTAAGAAGTGAACTGCTTTCGTCATACAGAAAACGCAGAGTTAACCTGGAAGTCACCTGGATAATATCAAAGACCTTCTTAAAGGCTTTTGATTGTGAAAGTTTTATTCTGTTTGGACTTTCAACCTAACTGTTCATTTACCTCTCATACTAAGCAACATAAGTCCATTATTTTGGAAGCATATGACCCAACACGTGACCCTGGACTGGATAAGAAGAAGAAATTGATGGTTTCAGATTGGCCAGCTTTAGACTGAAACAACCCAAAACAAACCCTAACTAACTAACTAATCCTGTATGTTAGAAACTTGAATCTGAGGTGTTTCCTTTTTATGATGTGAAAGCCAACACTTTATACCGCTTTCTCTTTACGCTCAGTTTTTATGTTATTATTATAAATCAAACGTCTCATCCATTTGGTTTCATCGCTGGGTAACACATCTCCAACTCTAATGTCATCCCAACAACCCCAGGTATGTTGCATCAGTGGAAGACTAATAGGCATTTTCCCTAATGACCCTCTATTCAAAAGCAATCCAGGGTTTCATCAACATCGAGTCGATGACTATGCTCGCTGCTCTTGCAACAAGAGGAAAGTTTTCTATTTGGAGGAGCTATGATTCAAAGTGCTTGGCACACTGGCCTAGCTGAAAACCAAATACCACTGTTTACATTATCGCTAAGAACACTCTGTTGGGTTATTTTAGTCTCAGCGTGAGTGTATCAATAATGTGCTAAAGCTGTTAGTGATGCTGTAACAAATGTGGTTTGCACTTTTAAATAGCACATTGTCCCCATCTGTCATTAACAAATGCACAGATCTTGGCATGAATTATTTGGTGTCCCCAGTAGCCCTCCTTGGGATGTGCAGAGGGGGGGTGTTGCTAAATCAATAGCCATAAGGAGTCTGGCTCCCGTTTGCTTTCAAGATCTACAGCCAAAGGACCCAGTCATCAAAAGTTAATGAGCTATTTAGATCATGCTGTTTCCTCAGCCCTCAACTGAGAAAACACTGCTGGACTAGGGAGCAAAGAGCCCCCACGAATGTGTGTGCTCATATTTTATATGCTTCATGTGTCTCCTATAGATCAACAGAGAGAGATTGGCAGCTGAAAAAGAACAAAGCAGTGGAAATGGTTATCATGCCTGCGCAGTTGTTCTTGCATTGTTTGGTGCAAATGCATGACAGTGGTTGCAACCCTTTTGATGGGCAGTAATGTGAAAACAAAGCTTCTTTTTGACTCTGCTGTAATGCTTTTGTTGGGCTGCTCAGGCACTGCAGCAGCCGCACTATTTGGCTCTAGTGGTCAGTGCCAAATGGCCAAATAGGAACGATGAACATACAATACATGTTTTAAACAACAATTAACAATAATGAGTTTTTTTTTTTTTTTAAACTATATCGATGTTATCCACATATGTCTGTCTCCAGGCTGATCCAAAACAATGGGCAGGATGCTAAACCCACTTTAAGAGGCTCCAAAGTAAAAAGTAAAAAATCTTGTTTTCAGCACTGAAAACAGGGGTACCATTTCTAACTTCTAATTGCGTGGGCGTCCTACAGCCCACCTCCAGAGTCTGGCACCATCCACCCTTAATGTGGCTAGAAAAACAATAAAGTGTAATGTGTTGTGATTGTTCTCTCCCCCCTAGGTGGCTTTTGTTCTGAGAGTTTTCAGAAAGCCTTCTTGCATTTGAATGTATATCGGTTGTGCCGCTGTAATTCTGTGTGTAGAACTTGAGACTTGCGGTGAAGGCTGTAATTCAGCGTGTCGAAACCTTTATAAAACTGCTTCCTATAGACTGGAACAAATTATTGTTATTATGTTGGTTTAGACAAGTTGTCGTGCAGTTTTGTCAGGAATCATGCACAAAAAGTCATCTCAGAGATCCCAGGACTGAATGGAAACTGGGCTGCTATACACGCCAGTCTTTTTCCACCCGAGCTTCCCATCCAAGCATTGTATCCTGTCCTATCCAGTTATCAGCAACTGCATGGCTGTTATCGGTCCTTGGATAGCCTCCCATAACTACTGCGATGTTATCCTGTTCACATGAGGTCGTTTCGCCCTGCTAATCTGAAGTAATGTACTTCCACATCTTCACTTACTACAAGTGTTACTGTGCAACATTCTTTATATTTTGTTTTCAAGCAGCTACACTCTCATCATTCAAAGTGTTTCTTTATTTGAATGATTGATTCAGTCAGTCAGTCTTTATTGACAGACTTAAACGAAACACGACAAAACACAACATATAAAACTTAATAAAAATATAAAATATAAAACATTTGTAAAAATATAAATATACATAAAATACACAATTACTTAAAAGAAATCAATAAATACACAAATACTTCAAGCAGTGCTTTCTCAGACTGGATGTGTAACAGGAACCACTCACTGTCAGATCTGTGAGTGCTAAAATGATACTGTTACTGGAGCCATCCAGTCGCTCTCTGAAACTGAAAATTACTTCTTAAAAGTGCTTTAAAAGTCCAAACACCCACAGCAAACTGGCACTACCTCATTCACATTTTGGCATTCACCTTTTTATGAGCCTCCACAGTATTTTGAGACAGTTTTTTTTTTTTAAAAAGGGAAATTTAGCTGTTTATCCTGCTTGGTTCTACATATCAAGACTGCACTTTTAACAGCTTTGTACTTTATATCATATTGCACATCATATTCAGTACAGATATTAAGAAGCTCCTGTAACCCAGCACTGCTTGGCCTAAAAACAACCAGGTTATCTACATTCATAAGATGATTTATCTATGTTTTACCTAATATACACCCAGTGTTACAGGCTCTCAGCTGTATGGACAAATCATCAACAAATAAATTAAATAAAACTGGAGACAAAATCCCACCCTATCTGACAACACTGCTAATTCAACATGAATGAATCAATGGTACGAAATTGGAGGAAGCAAGAAGAATGAGTTTAGTAAAATTTGATTTATCTCACTGTTTTGTTTCGCTTAATGTGCCTTATAATCCAGTGCGCCTTGTTTTTTTTATCTTCTGTTATTCTCATTTTCTAAATCCTTTGCCCTCTTTCTTTACCTGAAGTCAGCTAACGAGGCCTGAAGCAGATGTGACCCAGGAACCCTCCCATGTTCCCTCGCTGGCTGTTTCCTGGCCACTAGCCTAGTTAAAGGGTTTGCACATAAATGTTGCAGGCAAGAAGTTATTGCTGTCCAAATCCCCTCGAGGACAGTCAGAGAATAGGTAGGGCTCCCTATTACCGCGACCACAAAATGTGTATGGGCACCAAGAAGGTAGAATGTGGTCATTAAGAATTAAACTTAAACCCAGTGCAGCTATTCTGAAGGCTTGTGGAATGAACCCCAACAGATTTCTTAAATTGTGTGTGTGTGTGTGTGTGTGTGTGTGTATATATATATATATATATATATATATATATATATATATATATATATATATATATATATATATAAACAGAAAGTAGCCAGCAATTCCCTATCCACATGTTGAATATCATGGGAGGAAGGTGTGATGTACTCCAAACTTTGGGGCAGAACTGCTAGAAATTTTTGACCACAGTGCCAGTCAAGCGGCAATGAGGAAATGAATCAAACTGAGGTGAGTGGAGCAAAGCATTGATTTTCAGGATGTTCCCAGTGGAGGAGGTTTTATCTGTTGTGTTCTCCACAGATGCACATTAACCTCCAGCTCTCTTTGAAATACTCCTAAACCCCCAGAGGACTCTAACATCACCTGTGGCGATTAATTGGTCAACCTCTACATCGCCCTGCCTCTGCCAGTCTGCCCAGCCAGTTCTCCATTCGTCTCCCTCTGTCTGCCTGTCAGCTTTGATGCCTCCCCTTCTCCAGCACTTTTCCCACAAAACACTAATCCTGTAGCTTGAGAATCAGGCGCCAGAGGTTCAGCAAGTGAAAGAGATTGAGGATGAACTTTGGCTTACTGTCAGGCTTGGCAACCCTTCTACATAAAACCTCCAAGAGAAGGCATACTGATCAGTGATCACTTGTTGAAGCACATTACTTTTACATTTTAAAATAAATAGAAATCAACTTTGTGTAGTAACACGCAATTAAACTCACACTGTACACACAAACATGGAATGACAAAACTATATAAAGAGCAAACAAACCATACAATCTTTTCTATAAGAGAACATTCAAAAAGGTGCGATGTGAGAAAATACACCTTAAAACATACAGAGTGCCTGGAAGCCTGCAGATTTGTCCGTGACACGAATGAGTAACATGGCTATTATTCAGGTCAGAGCTTAGGAGATCACCTAGCTAGTAAAATGTAACAGGCCATTTTTTAAAGAAGGACATTTTGACTTGCCAGCAGGATATAATAAAATCAGTGGTTCCCATTTAGCTCCTTTGATTGCAGTGTTAGGAGAACAATCAAAGTTGTTTCATTTAATAATGTAAACTTAATGCATCTCATCCTTATTTCAAT
The DNA here is from genome assembly GCA_015108515.1 of Hemichromis elongatus. Lineage (NCBI taxonomy): Eukaryota > Metazoa > Chordata > Actinopteri > Cichliformes > Cichlidae > Hemichromis > Hemichromis elongatus. Next base: position 32,996 of record VUQR01023852.1, on the reverse strand, counting down.
GCTGTTGTGTTTAGACTGTGATTATTTTGAATGTGTCGAGTGGTTTCCAGTGTTTGTAAGTAAAACACTGATGACTATGAGTCTCCTGCAGTGATTAATAACTACCAATCACTGTTTGTGTTCAGATCTTAAATAAAACCAGTTCAAGTGTCGCTGTGCGGTGCATGGGGCACATAAATCCAACCACATTCTCTGTCGCTTAACACATAATATAAATATTATTTCACTAGCTGGGACCACAACCTCTGAAACAATGAGTGGTGGGGGATGAGGACGTATGAACTGCTGCTGCGGTTTGGGGAAGGCCTCGAAGGGGACTGGCGACGGCTCCCGGGCCGGGCAGATCCCCATGTACTAACGAGAAGTGAACGAAGGAAGGGAGGAGGAGAAGGGGGAAATTTGGGCGGGGGGGGCATGAAAATAAGAACAGCTGGTATTGGAGAAGGGGGGCATTTATAGTCTGAGGACAAGCGGGCATGAAGGAAGCCTTGTCACGCTCCTGAAATTCAGATGATTTCTCCACAAAGATGTATTTCTGTTCAGGGTGTACCATGCCTCTTGCCCTATGGCAGCTGGGATAGGCTCCAGGCCCAACGTGACCCTCGATTGGATAAGCAGATGAAAATAGATGGATGGATGAAATGATACAAAAAGTATATTTTATTTAAAATTGCCTAAAGTTGCTTTACTATGGTAGAGCCTACTATTAATATCTTATGAATTATTCAACCTAACTACTGCACACTTAAAATAAGTCAGCAGGGTTAATGGTTAGTTAGCCATCTTATCAAGTTATTCAAGTACAGCTGCTTAAAAACAATCGCTCGGTGAACTCTAAAATCCTGAATTAGGCATTGCAGACATGTGAAAAAAGAGATTTGATGGGTCCACCTTAACTGATCATTAACAAATGTCAGCACCTCTATAAAAGCTGAAGTTTTTTTTGTAGGTCGCGTTGTTAGTTTGCCTGAAGAACTTAGGTGTGTGTGTTAACACAAAGACACGATCTTCCAAGGAGCGAGCATCCCAGTAAATTCACCCCAAGGTCGATCTGTGCAATGTGCAGAGAAACTTCACAAAACAGTGTTTCCAGGAGAAAACCTCTTTTCATTCAAAACTCTTCACATTAGGAACAATGTCCAAACATGCAAACCAAAGTGGAGATTATTGGCCACAAAACACTTTATATCCGTTTTTTCATATGACTGCATATTAATGATAGAACAGCAGCTATAGCTAGACTTGTGATCACTTTATTCTCGGTGGATATAGTTCAGCCAAAGTATGTAAAAATGCATTAATTTATGATATAAATGCTTTCCGTTTTCAGTGTTGAGCGATATCCCATTCATAACATATATTTATCTAGAAATGGCAATAATGAGGTGTCCTTGGTCTTAAATGTGGTGCAGATGTTCTGCCATTTGTTTATGCGACAGAGATAATTACAAACAGCCGGTGCATCACTCAGTGGTATATCCAAATAGTGTCCAAAATCCATCAACAGCTGCCTGCTCTTGTTCTCTCGCGAGTCCACTATATAGTAATATATTAGATGAGTGAGTGAACAAGTGGACAATTGAAACACAGCCTGGGATACTCGAACAGAACAGAGCCAGCCTTAATTAGCACAGTTATTAACACCTGTGGTGTGATGTTTGACGAGTCAAACATCTGCTGTGACAAAGACCATTAAAGGCTCTTTGGAAAAGAAGAAACACATAATCCACTTAACTGTCACTGTACGTCTTTTTTATAAAAATAATAATTAAACTGGCTGCTTGTGTTAGTGTTTGTGTTGTTTCACATTTTGGCTAAGAGACTAAGAGCCAGCAGCCACTCTATAGCATCCCTGCACACTAAAACTTTTTGGAGCCAAGTTAGCAGAAATAGCATTTAAAACTTCTCAACATTAAAATCCTGACATTTAAATTAAACTTTAGATTTAAATAGAATGATTTAGCAAGCAGCCACTAGTTTGGTTTTGACCTTGCATTCAAAATAAAGAATAATGTAAGTGTTGCGCTCACCAAGCATCACTGTTGAGTGTAACAAATATTACAAAAGTAATGTGTTACTGTACTACATTTAGCAATCACATACATTGCACTTACAATTTTGTTGTTACTTGTGTTACAAAGGCTCCTTTATAAGTTAGAATTTATCTTTATGATTATTGCACAAAAGGACAAGAACGTAATGGGAACAGTTAACATTGCTATGATGGCCGGCAGCACTGCAGCCTCCATTTGCGTAGAATCTCTGGTGAATATTTGGGCATTTTTGAATTATCGTATGTGTTCTGGTTAGGACAGGGATTTGTGTCATCTGAAACATAAGGTTTATATTGGTAATTAGGTAATTTGATAATTGTGTGACATTGCATTTCAGACCGAGTAACTAAATACTAAAGTTACAAGAAGCATAGGTATTAATTAAGTTTCTCGGACAAGTGATTAAGTAACAATACGCATTACTTTTTGGAAAACGACCCCAACACTACTAAGCAATAACAACCCGACAGCAAGACAGCATTTTTGTAACTAGCTAAAATCCACTTGTACATGGGTATTTCGATAAATGTTACTTTTTCTATGCATTTTGCCTCTTTATAAACACATAAAAGGTATTTTAGATTTTGAAAACCTCCTTTTGGAGTAGATTTTATTTGGTTAGTTTATGTAGATGCTAGCAGTTAGTACCTATATCTGTTTGTTTTTTTTTGTTGTCAGACGGTGCTGCCTGTTTTAATTTCATGTATTCTGATTGGCCAGCACTTAGAGTTATATTGCCATGTGTTACATTTATATACTTATAACAGTGCTTGACATTGTTTTTTGCCTTTTAATGTTGACTGAGATATTAAAAAAAAGAGAAAATCCTCAATTTAAAAAGAATGTGTGTGGCTGTAGCTGAAATGTTCACAGGTGTTTAAAATGTGGCTCATGGGACTTCTGCTTAAGTTTATCAAATACTAAAAGAGGGGCGCCTGAGGCGAGTTTTCCTTGTTCATTAATTATATCTAGAAGTTTGAAATGTTATCATAACCGCATGATGGTGTAAACGTCCCCCTTCGTGGATGGGACAGAGAGGAAGAAGACAAATACACACAACCTTGAAAGGTGTTCTCAACCAAAGCAACAATCGTGACTGTATGAATAATTACTTTCTTTTTTAAGGAGATAACAGGAACTCTATTTAATTTTAACAGAATACAGTAATTAGCAGTTAAATTTGCTATCAGTTTTGGACTACTTGGGGGGAAAAAAAGGCCTTGACAGGCTGAGGCCCACTCGGGATGTTCATCGGTCACTGATGAGTGCTCTCCACAGGACCGAAGCAACAGCCACTGAATTATTGAACATAGCAGCGTCCCTAAGGTGAGGCGCTGCATGGAAGTCTTCAGTCTTTGGGCCTGACAAAGAGAGAAGAAGGCTTGATGAAACATGGTGAGATGCTTACAAGCCATCCGTCACGCTACCTCCCCGGCCACATAGAGGCAGGATTGGATTTCCGGCCAGGGGGATTTGTCGTGTCAGACAGGGGAGCGGGGATTGAGCAATACTTCAAGAAGATGCTGTGATAAGAATAGTCATGATTGTTTCCAGAGTTTCCTAAATCTTCATGAATTAAATATTTTTCTGTGTGAAAATCTAATTCATCCGTCAGTTTTCCGCATGTGTATTTGCTTTCATGCGGTAGACCGGCACGTATATATAGCACGCATGTCTTGTGGGTATGCCTTTTATGAATAGCATACATGTGTAAGTTATGCGCCTGAGCCTGTGAGGCTTATGCACGACCCAGGGCACAAGTTGTAATACTATCAGAGCTCTCCTGCTGAGCACCTGCTTTATTATTATTATTATTATTATTATTATATATCCCTGAACCTCAAGCTGCATATGAAACCTGATAACAAGCACAACCTTGTATTTATGTGTTGACTTATATCATAGACACTGAGCTGACAAGCAAACGTGTGCAAGATGATATAAATTAGGACATGAACTAAAGGTGCAATATGTAAGATTCTTAGTTAAGGAAGGTCAGATTGAAGCAAAAAAAATCTATGCTGTTACAAAGTATTTGTATTTCCTTTCCTGATTTCTTACTTATTGTCCATATTTGTTGCACTTGCATGTTTCAGATCGTCAAACTAAAGGTAATATTAAGCATTCGTGGGTGAGTTCAAGGAGAAAACCACTGCTGACTAAAAAAACCCACAAAGGCTCATCTCACATTTACCAGAATGGTACATGGTAAATGCACTGATTCTTATATGGCACTTTTCTACTCTCCCAGAGCATGCAAAGCCCTTACAGCATGCCTCATTTGCCGGTACTTAGGGTTTTATCTAGGCTGCTACATCTGGCATAAAACTAACGGCGTTTTATTCAAAAGATAAATAAAAAGAACATCACGGCAACAGTCAAACATGGTGGTTAGTGTGGTCTGGGGCTGCTTTCAGGATGACTTGCTGTCACTGATGGAACCACGAATTCTGCTCACTACCAGAAAATCTTGAAGGAGAACCATCAGTTCATGCCCTGAAGCTCAAGGGCACTTGGGTTATTCAACATTTCTGCACTCTACAAGGGAAGTGTGTGAAGGGCAGTAAGTGCTAATGTGATGCAGTCACTTCAGAAGCATTTTGAATTTGAACTCTAGTTCGTAGATGTTTTTCCTACCAAAAGACCAAAGAGGACACATTTATTAACTGAAATGAAAGCAAACCCTTCTTCTGCACCTGTAAACTTATATAACACAATTATTATTATTTTTTAATGAATAACTCATTAGTTGAACAACCTGGCATCTGTCTGTCTTCCCACAATTCACAGGAATCGCTACTCCTCCTTGGTAACATTTTTTTTCTTGACCTAAACTACACATAAGATAGAGGTCACATTCTTTTTTTTTATGGGCAACAACCTGTGAATTGTGATGAAATCGCAGGCCAGGTGAAGTACTACATCACTGAATTTCTTGTATCCTTTAATCTTATAAAACCCATAGGCTGCTGGGAGATTCCCATAATGCATTGAGTTTTCCCTTGCAGTCACCTTTCTCCCCTCACTATGTGTTAATAGACCTCTTTGCATTTAATCATACTTGTTATTAATCTTTTCCTCTGCTCACCCCAACCAGTCGCAGCCGCCCCTCCCTGAGCCTGGTTCTGCCGGAGGTTTCTTCCTGTTAAAAGGGATTTTTTTCCTTCCCACTGTCGCCAAAACACTTGCTCATTTGAGTGCTGGGTTTTTCTCTGTATGTATTATTGTAGGGTCGACCTTACAATATAAAGTGCCTTGAGGCGACTGTTGTGATTTGGCGCTGTATGAATAAAACTGAACTGAATTGAATTGAATTGAACCAACCAGGTCACTGGTGAGAGAGCTAGGCTAGGGTTACAGGTGACATTGCCAAAGTGACAACAGAAATTAGGCGCTGATTCTTTTAATGCTGACTGAAAAAGGTTTAGCTATATATCATTAATGCTAATGTTAACATCCAACATACCAGGCAATATGTCTGTTCTTTCTATATGTATATACATATATATATATATATATATATATATATATATATATATATATATATTCCAACACTCTCCTCTCTGCTGCATCAGCTCAGTCACATGATCACCTTCATTCACACAAC
>VUQR01023852.1:10696-27315 GCA_015108515.1 Hemichromis elongatus | reverse complement strand
CTTGAATTAGCATATTCAACATATTCAACATTTTTTTACCATCGTGAGATGCCATAATATGATATACCATCATATTTGTGCGGACAGCATTATGGCAGAACTTTTAAAGGGCAATGTCAATCCAAAAGGTAGCAGGATATACTTCTTCCCACTATTGTGCTTTCTCTCGATATGAAGCCTCACATACAGCTTGCCACCTATTCTTCAGCTTAAACAGATGCAGGTATCTCACCTACGCACACGTACCCATCTCAGTGTGCACTCACACAGAGAAACTGACAAACACACACCTACTCACACATGCAAACACCTTTCTCTGTTTGCCCCGGTCTGTGTGTCCCATGTGGGTAGTTGCATCAGCAGCGGGGCCTCTGACTGTTGTCATGGTGTGAAACATCCCTGTAACCCCAGTGGATTTAACCAGCCCCCTCCGCCTGCCTGCACATGTGATGCAAAGCACCCTGCTATCCAGCCAGCTGCCTTCCACAGGTGTTGTCAACAGATAGAGGATGCAAGAAGAGGAGGCAGGGAAACAAACACGCAGTCCTCCTGTTACCTGGTGGAGTGCAGCTCATAGAGGTTTACAAATCCCTGCCACAGTGTGTATTTTCACCGAGGATCTTACACTCCTACCTGCTCACTTTCACAGGCTTTGCCGTCAGCTGCGTCATAAATCGCCTAGCAACCACGCCTGGCGTCATCATTGGGACCCATTGGAGATTTAGCCGTGCACAAACACTGGCTTAAAAGATCTATAACCACCGGGCTGGAAATAAGAGATATTACTGAACACCGATTGTGTTTGCAGATAAAATCAGCAATTGTGTGTATAAAGAGGTTATATACACAAGTTAAGACTTTGGTAAAATAGCAGCTTGATCATGCTGGAATGATCTCTCAGTGGCAATTTTGTTACCATTTTTTCTGAAATGCAACACAAGGAGAGTGAAAAGGCCAAAGAATGTACTTCGTACTACCACTTTAAATTTTGTGGACACTTAGAAATGTCCCTGTTTGTGAAGGAAAAGCTAATTTCTTTTCACCTATTATAATAAAACCAACAATAAAACAATGGAATCGATATATTGGTGCGCTGAGGCCCATTTTCTCCAACCATCACTCCTTTGTTTCATTGCCTTTGGATCTTTCCCGTCTGTTGCCTCGCAGCTTCCTGGTAGACGGACTGAATTAGTGCAACTGGGAGTACCTTCCCAGTCTCTCCGGAGCTTTTAAAAGCTGGCTCTCTCAGCCTTTGCTTCCACTCCATAACACTCCTGTATCATAACCTTGACCGGCTTTGGCGTTTATAATTCATCTTTTTGTACTTAGACTTAATATTCAAGCAAATTTTGGTTTTAACTGTCCCAATTGTCCCATAAGTTGTCATGTGCATGAGGTGCACTGTGATAGCGTGTAGAAGTTCATCAAACACAATATTTTTCTTATTTATTTATTTAACAATAAATCTTTCAGATACATAAATAAGCTGTCGAGGTAATAAATGTATTGGAAGAGAAAACGTTCAGTAAGAAGAATTAGGGTTATTACATACAACCCTTGTTCTATGAGTATGCTCAAGGCCCAACAGTGGGGTAAGCCATCGTTGTATGGGTTGCCAACAAGGGAGGCTAAAATTTCATTGCCATGGGTCTGACCTGAATTTGTAGCTTCATTAAATGGTGAATATAAAAAAACTGTTTATACTGCTTTATAAAGTGAGTATAAAGCTTGTTTATAGAGGGAGTAGATTTCCATTCTCACTGTCGCCAAACGCGTGCTCATAGGGGGTTGTCTGATTGTTGGGGTGTGATTTGTCGCTGTATAATTAAATTCAATTGAATTAAAAGTGACCTTAAAATTTTTGATCAGCTTTGCGTGGCTGTAGAAGATTAGGCAAAGTGCAGCACAGGATTAAAATCAAGTAGGGATCATACTTGCGTCAAAAAAAAAAAAAAGGTTCTGATTGGTGCAGAAAATGGATTCTGAGACTGTTCTAGCGAAGCTGGAAAAATAGACGCAGACAGAGAGCGATAGAGCGGGATTCAGCTAATGATCAAAATGGGTCCGGCTGCTTCCTGAATTGTTAATAAAACCTCTCAGAGACACTGATGAGTGTGATTGATTGATACACTCCTGTAACAATGCAAGCCTCTCCAGTGCACTCAAACTCATTTACCTCTGCCTTTCAGCTCCTCTTTGTTCGACTGTGGCTTTATCAGCACTGATCATCAATAAGCCTTTATGCTTCGTCTTTGAATATTAGAGTGCAGCAATGCCGCTCTAACACAATATTCATCACCGCATCTCATGAGGAGCTCCTGTGAAAATGGTCTATCATGCTCCGAGTGTGTCGGGGATTGCTATCAGCGTCTGTTTGTGCTGTTGTGAGGAAGATAAGCATCGCTGTTTGTGTGTTCTCATATGTGTTAAATGGATATGCATGTCCACTATGCGTACTGTATTCCATGCGATTGCTATCGGCTTATGTTTGCACTCTTGCTTTGGTAGATAACTATCTTTTTGGAGTGTGTGTAGATGTGCGTGTGTGTTTTGTGTGACACACACGAGTCAGGCAGGTAAACATCATCACCGGGCCCTCCATTCGTCTCCCGCTCAGATACCGCCTCTCATCTTGTTGACTTCACCTAAGCCTCCAGATTGTATTTTGACAGCGCCGATCGTTTTGCACTGTTGTCGGCATCCAACTCCAGACAACGCCGCCGCCGCCGCCACTGTCGCCAAGATCTTATTAAACACAAAGAGAGACAGAGGGAGGGAAATGGTGCTGAATGAGAATGGGAAGCTCAACAAACTTTCACGTCATGAGTTAGAAAACACAGTGAGGTGGTGGGCTGGGACTGATTTTAATTTTTAAGAAAATTACTAAAGAAATTATGCTCTTTTATGCAGCGAGGCCAGCTCTGCTGAAGTTTCCCCACACCTCACTTCAGCTGAGGAAAAGAGAGAAAGAGTGGAGTGTGTTCAGTGGCGTTGGAGGCTAAAGCCACACACCTCAGACTGAGACGATAAGATAGGAAGCCCGTGCGACACTGTGAATGCGGTTGCCAGGGAACTTCACAAATCTATGCATACCGGAGATGGGAGCAGAAGAAGCAAACATTATTCAAACGCAGGTGAGGAAATGAAAACAGTCAGGAGGAAAAAGACTGTCCTTTTTGTAATATATTCCTGATTTATTCAGCTGAAAAGTGAGTTAGAGAAAAGCCCATTTGGCAACCTCTTATCAAAAGTGAAGTTTTTTTTTTTTTTTCCCTTTTTCTTACTTTTCTGTAATCCACCTACTCGACTAGCCTGGCATCTCTTTCCTCTCCTTCTTTTCTCTTTGCCTGCTCGCCTCAGTCCTCCCTCGTTTCTCTTCCCCTGCCTCTCAGGTGTACTAAAGCCGAGGCCAATCTGTCCCTTCGCCATTCATCCACTTCATCCCCTATCTTCACTTTTTCTCCGCTCCTCAGCTCCTATCGCTCCTCCATCTCATCTTTTTCCCTCTGCTGCCTCCCCCGCGTCCTCCACTCTTGCCTTGCCATTTCATTTCTTTTTCTTTCTCCCTCTTTGAAATGCCTGTTGCTGATCCATCAGGCTTGCAGCTGGAGTATGTTCCCACTCGTTTCTCACAGTGAGTAAAGTCTCTCTCTCACTCTCAGAGGAGGTGGCAGCGGTGCTGGAAGGTAGCCTCCGCTCCAGTAGGGTACCAGCCAGTTATTAATTACTCCCCGATTCTTCATCTGTCTGCCGAGGGAAGTAATTACGTCTCTCCCCGTTTCTCCCCCTCGTCGGCATCAGAAATGACGCGATAACCAGGAACCCAAATTACTCCAGCTGATGAGACAATCATTGAGTGAGGGAGAGCAAGCTGAAGATTTTTCAGCCCCACTGTGCTTCACCCGTCGGGGTAATGGCACCTTGATTTGGTTTAGGAAGTCTCCCCAATGCATTTGCAGGGCGTTTCCAATTTCCACCTCACAAAACACTAGAAGATGGGTAGAGAGAGATAGGCAGAATGAATTAAATGAGGATTTTTTTTCTCTCTTTCTGCCTCTTTTTTTTACTCCTCTTTCTTGCTCTCAATAAGCGAGTGCAATCATGAGGAGGTTCTAGCTCCAATCAGCATTTTGCAGCTGGAGAGGAGTGATGATGGAAGAGGGACATTAGCGCCGGATCCTCATCTGCCACAGAAGACAGAGGGAAAGAAAGAGTGGAAAAACAATTAAAGACCCTTTTTCTTTCTCTGTCTTCCTGTCTTCCTGTCTATGGGAAAGACTAATTTGGTGGTAGCCAGGTGTCTTCACAGGTGCATACAGATATACTTTTATAAATTTGCGTGAGCAAGAAATCATTTTCAACCATTTTGACTGCTTGCATCACGTTGTTCACAAAATAAAGTGAAAGAACACATTTGAGATGACGGTATCTGTTTGTAAAGTATGGGCTAATTAGCCATTTCCTGTCCAAAGTCAACTACTGAGCATTATAAAAGAGGCCTATTCTGCAAACTTTTCTAAAGTATTCAGTGTATCGATCCATTAGCAAGCGGGAGTAGAAGTTAGCATCATGTCAGCTAGCTGAAGGAAAGATAGTATAAGATGTTGACTTTTTTATAGATTTCTGACAACAACAAAGAAAAAGGAATAAAAGGAAAATTTACCACATTGCTATAATTTTGAACATAAACTGATATCAGTCAGTTTTCAAAAAGTTGGTGAAGTTAAGCTAGTTTATGTATAGTATAGAAGCTGCTACTCCATTGCTAGCTAACCAGATATTGCTGGATTAATATAAATACAGAATCACTGTAAAAGTCTTTAAGGTATGACTTAAGTGACCGATAAAATACACCTTCAGCACTCTCACTATCAGTTTGTGACACAACTACAGCACCTGTGCAGACTATTGGCATGTTGCCGCATGGTTTTAATAATTTACTACCAGACTGTCACAATACTGAACTGAATTTACTAAAACACGATTTGGCCGTAAAGCTTCTAAATTTTGAAGTTACAGACACATTGTTTCCCGATATGTGTAAGAAATACAAAGAAAAACATTCTAGAAGGTTAGAATAACAGGTGAGCACTACAAGACTGCTCCTATTTCTCAACTTTCTGTCACTTATCTGGGTCTGGGTAGGGGGAGCAGTTATTTAAGAAGGGATTCTCAGACCTCCCTCATCCCAGCCACCTCCTCCAGCCGAGAGACATAATCTCACCACTGTACTCCAGGTATGTATCAGTTGGACATACTTGAAAAAACTCACCTAGGAGGCATTGTAGTCACATACCTGAACTGCAAATCACCACCTTATCATGGTCCGGGTGCCTGTTGATTCCCAGGAGTTTTGTTGCCCGAGTCGTTTGTCTTGGTAAGTCTTCCGAAACAAACAGGTCCTTGATGAGGGGCCAGAATAAGAGTAATTCAGGGGACTGCAGTCACAGACTATACTACCTCGCTTATAATCCATGAGGGCCCAAAGGCTAGGTCTTTGACCATGGGCCTGACCAGCCCTCCAGTGGACCCACCACCTGTTAGAGTTCAGGTGATATGTGGATCAGGCAGAGGCGAAAGCAATGATGGATCAGTCCCGTATCCCCAAACTGGTTTTCAAAAATATTCTCATTCCTGTGACATCATTTAATGCTCTTCTGTTGGAACCACTGGTACAGCATATTTACATACAAGGTGTTCTTTCTTAGCAACGGATACCACATTAGGTTGTATCAATATTGAGACAAATCTATCACTCATTGTGCACATCTACTGTTGCAAAAGGCCATATTTCACCCCAAACACAATCATTTCCTAAACCTTACCAAACTACCTAGTACAAAGTGACTAAATCTAACCAATTAGTGAAAGCTAAAGTAAAAAGCATTTGAAAGCAGCACAGACTTATGCCATGGTACCCCTCCACATTCCTAACACACATTTTGTTGGTCTCCCAAACATTACAAGCATCCCCCGTCGAATTGCTTTGACACCCGTGGCATCTGACAAAATGATGTTACATTATTCCCCCAAGTTGAGAGCACACTGGCACTGAAAAGAGAGACCTTCAGCAGGCTCGTAATAATGCAGTGAATTTCAAAAAACTAATAAGCGTAGCAGATTTAGCAAACATGCTTTCTTTTGGAACTGATTAAAGTCACCTCTGGGACTCATAGTCCAAACTAACTTGATAAAATGTGTATTATATCAGCCAAATATTCTGCACCTCTGTAGGAGCTCTGTGTCAGGGCCAATCGAGGCATCTCCAAATGCATCTCCCCCCCTGCTTCCCTCCTCAGCTGTCAAACTGCAGTTTAAATGGAGCAGCAGAACCAGCAGGCTAGTGCAGCTCTCTATATTGTATTTCAGTACCTGTCAAGTGCTTATTGATTGGCTGCGGTGGATTAGGATGGCTACATTGCTGCAGTACGTGTACAAGTGTGCAGTATATGTTCAAGTGTGGAGCAATGCTGGAGGTCTCTGAACTGGCAACAAGCCCTCTCACATCACACCACCTAATCCTCCGCTAGCTTACTTTATTTCTTTCTAGTCTTTTTTTTCTCTCTTCCTCATCACCCCTCGCTAACTTCTCTTATCCTCGTTGTCTTCGGTCCAGAACAATTTGGATCCTAATAGTCTTTTTACAGCCGCCGGCTAATGTTGCCATGGGGGAATGTAACGGGGCCATAACGAGACAATCCCATCCCATATGCACAGGATATGAGGGGGAATTTGTCTGCTTCAACAGTGACAGGAGCAATCTGTACCGCGGGGTAGCTCCAATGAAGAGACCCTCGCAAAGAGAAGGAAAAAAAAAAAAAACTCAGTGTATTCAGGATTATGGTGTGGGAGCCCATTGAAAATCTAATGGACTAGTCACATCAAATAGACTTGGTAGGAGCACGCTCAGAGGAATACATGTATGCCACCGCGCACACACAGTCACACAGAGAAAGAGAAGCCATTACCACCAGGGGCTAGGCTATTACTCTCTGTCCAGTATGTCAGTGTGTGTGTGTGTGTGTGTGTGTGTCCCAGTTATAATGTATCCAGTCCCAGAGGGGTCTCAGGACAGTGCAGCCTGCCTGAATAATTACCAAAGCCTTTCAATATAAAAAACGCAAAGGCAATAAAGAAACCCACAATGCTGCATTGAGCATATTACGCTGAAATGAAGCGTGAGACGAAGGCCGCATTGGAAACATGTCAGGTGGTAATTTAATGGTCCTTGAATGAAAACATTTTTCCGGCGTCAAACGTTGGCTCCCACATTATCATAGGATTGTAGCGCCTTTTGAGGCTTTCTGGCACAAAAGAAACAGGTGATTCCACGTTTTCAGCATAAAAGGGAGGAGGTGGATGTCGTGGAAAACAGCAGCTATGATCCCCAGTGAGGGCTGTAGACACCTGTAAACATCTCCAGACAGTCTTTCAAAGCTATCTTAACTCTTTCCCCAGTAAAAAAAAAAAAAGGCATTCGAAGCATTTGTCTCCCTCCCCTCACTCCCAACAGATGGCTGCTTCTTGTTTCTTCCTGTTAAAAGGGAGTTTATTCTTCCCGTTGTTGCCAAGTGCTTGTCTGATTGGTGGGGTTTTCTCTGTATTATTGTAGGCTCTTTACCTTTGGCAATGTATAAATGAAACTAAAATGGAAAAATTAAATTCCCCATTAATAATGCTTAACGCCTCAAATGTTGTTTGAGATTTCAGGTTCATTTTTTAAAAGCAGATAATTTACTGTTTAAGAACAGTAGGAACAGTTTGCTCTAAGTTCTACACTCCACATAAAGTAAATGCATGGGTTGGACGTCCTTGCAGGGCTGTCTACACTTGGACCGATTTATTACAGTTCAGTGCTGTGCCAACAGTCAGAAAACTGTTGGCATAAGGACAATTAACACCTTTGTTGTTCTTGCACAAAACTTAGCCGGTGAACTGTTTTGTCTATAATAGAGACTATCGCAAGTGCCCAAAAGTAGAAATCTGAGGGACTGGAACCAGCCAGTTTTGGTAACTTTTGCTCGGAGGAAGGACTTGCCAATTAATTTTCTTTCCACTGATAAATGGGTCCATCAAATTGCGTGAGCGCTACTTCATTGACTTTGGTGAGCTAACAAAAAGGGCTCTTTTCACAGCTCATCATGAATGGAATTTGTTTCTCCTGTTCTTTTACTGATAGGAAAATTCAAAGTCAACTGTGAAAAGAACTCCTCTCAACACAGCTTTTCCTAATTTCAACCTCTGAAGGGCATTGAAATATATATTTTATACTAACAATGGTCCATAACACCTAATTGATGCTACCGTCGCTGGCTTTTTGGTCCCTTTGTCTTGCCCCTCATGCTGTCAAGTTACATAATCATTGTTTCAAAAGCATTTTAATGAGTGTATTTTGAGCTGTATTTTGGACTCGATGTGGAATGTATGTCCATTAAATGTGCGATTAAAGCAATATACAAGTCTATTTGATGCCTAAAAATAAAAACATTTCACTTTCCAACCACATTTTTCCAAGTTTTTAAAGCCTCTGAGGCATCTTTCTAAGCCAGCAATCCTTTAATACTATGAATGTCTCATTTTCAGGTCCCAACTCAGAGCCCAGATCATGTGAAAAATAATATATCTAAGTAGAAATGTGACAGCATTAGGGGGGGGAAAAGAAAATTTTAACAGGTGTCATCCAGTGTGGGAGAGATAATATCACATTACCAATGCAAATCACATATCCGATTCACCGTTGAGGGTGATGAAATAGCTTCATTTCAACGTATCGTATAATTTTCTTTCAATCAAGTAGAACATCGCATGTTATTTTGTACCAAGTAGAAAAGTTTTCGTGGCTGTATTTTCACACTAATAGTGTTTTTTAAAAGTCTTAAAACATGATATTATGGTGTCCTCTGAAACGCATTCATCTCTGCCAAGTCCCCGGGCCACGCTGGGAGGAGTGATACGTTCCTGCTGGCGTGGCACATAGGCTGTCTGTTCCTTCAGATTCCTCCCCCGACCAGTCATAATCTGTGTAAGTCATCCTTGATTAACCCCTGCTGAATGACTCTAATTAGAGCCAATTAGCCCAGGCAGAACGAGACGCTCTCCATGCAGATGAACACGATGGAGAGGTGGAAGGACGGATGGAGGGATGGAAGCGGGGTCGAAGTGGAGGTGTGGAGAGCTGGGGGATGTGCTGGATGATTGAGGGACGGTGGTGCTTGGGGCGTGGAGAGAGCCTGGATGTGGCAGGAGGTTGAGAGAGAAATAATGAGGGGATGAAAGACGGGAAGGGTGGTAGCATCTAAAGAAGTCAGGACGGTTCAATGACTACCCAGCCGTACAGCAGGAACAGACACTTGTAGGGGCAGATTAGCCGTAATAAATGTTTCTTTACGTCTGCACGAAAACACTAGAGTTTAGCAAGTTTATGCTCTCGTCTTTAAAATAAATGCAGTAATAATGTTCTGCATGGTTTGGGGGGATTCACCGGTGATCCAGGAGGCACTTTGTGTGTTAGCCTGGCTTTTCTGTGCGTACTGTGTGTTTAAGCTGAAAATATGAACACTTTAAAGCTTCCTTGCTGTTTTTATTTAGAAAGTAAGAGGCTAATGGCTACATTAAAAGACCAGATAACGTTTAGTATGTTTTGTTGTGCAGCTAACAGAGGGTTTTAAAGTTAAAGTATTGACTTCTGGCGAGGGTCAGGATGAATATATCTGTTTGCCGTCGGGCTCCAGCTGAGCTAAAATTGCAGGCTCTAGCATAGATGAGCAGAAATCGATTACTATATGCCAAGAAGCAGCTCCCCTCAAAAAAATTACTTTATTACAATTGTTTATTGATTTTGTTTATTATCCCGATGGGTATTATCTTTCGATTTCAAAGGGCTGCTACACTTACTGTGTTATCTCTTCTTTAAGGCATGTTTGGAACTTGGTGTTTGGACAAATGTGCAGCGTTTATACTTAGTTGCATTATGGGAACTGTAGGATTCAGCTTCCTTGGCACGTGACCCCAACATGAACTCATAATATCTCAGCCCTATCTCAGTTTTTATCATTCTGTTGGAAAATGTGAGATTATGAAGTTCCGGACATTAGTCTCAATGGACTTTGGCAATTCTCCAACATATGGGAAAATCCTTTTACTATAATTAAACACCACACTATTTTTCTTAAAGTGACCTATTATGCTTTTATTCATTTTCTGTGGAAACCGTAGAAGCACATATTAAACACACCCAAAGTTTCAAATAAGTAATCTTTGTGAGAAACATGTTCAGTTTTTTTCTGCTCCTGGCTTTCGATGACGTCAAAAAACAGCCGATGTGTCTAATATAGTCATCTCAGGTGGACATCTCTGGCAAAGAAGCAACTAATCAAAAGAAAATTGGCTTAAAGTAATAGGAAAGGCAGTTAAGATGGCCCTTGAAGCTTTTTTCTGAACTTCAGCCATATTTAGGGCTGGTTA
Source organism: Hemichromis elongatus (assembly GCA_015108515.1). NCBI lineage: Eukaryota > Metazoa > Chordata > Actinopteri > Cichliformes > Cichlidae > Hemichromis > Hemichromis elongatus. The sequence goes on along the minus strand of VUQR01023852.1, from coordinate 16,851 downwards.
TGGGAAAAATGACTGGGTTTGAATCAGAATTATTCCACGGGTCGCTGCATAAACCATTATCCTTGGAAAAACCCAGAAACTAGTCTAATGGTGGTCAAACCGTGTCTTTGATGATATAAACTGAGGAGTCAAAGGGTACAGAGGAGGTTGTCAGATGTTTTTATGGGGAAAAGAATTAAGATAGAGAATGAACTATGAAGCTGTACCGAGGCCTGGCATATTTTTTCATTTAAACTGTGAATGATGGAAAAGTGTCATATAATGTAAGAATTTCAAGATACTTAGTACGACAAAATCCTTGCATAGACAGTTAGAGGCTTTATTCGTTCCACATAGCAGGTGATTGTGTTAGGCAGCAGGATGAAGAAGAGAAATAGTGAAGTCTACAATAAATAAACCACAGAGTTAAAGTAGAAGTGCCACAGGTGCATAGTGAAGGCCTTAGACCAGGGGTGCCCAATCCCAGTCCTCCAGAGCTACCGTCCTGCAGCTTTTAGATGCATCCCTGCTCCAACACAGCTGAATCAAATAGTTTGATTACCTCTTCAGCATGCCATCAAGTTTGGCAAAGGCCTGATAACAAGCCATTCATTTGATTCAGGTGTGTCGGAACAAAGACGCATCTGCCTTAGTCTGTGTGCTAAAATGCTATCAAAACAACAGCGATAAGACAATATATATGTACTTTTAAATGTTATGTACTTTTGTGATACGTGTATTTCGACTTTTGCTGCCATGATGCCAGGTCTCTCTTGGAAATGTGATTTTTAATCTCAGTGAGATTTCTTACCTGGATAAATAAAGGAGTAATAATAACTGCTAACTGTCTCCTCAGTGCTTCCCTTTCGGTTTGACTGAATGAGTTTCGCGCTCTCTCCTTGTTCTCTGTTTTTGGAAGTTGTGTTTTGTTGTTAGTTAGTTTCACTTCATGCATTTGTCTTTTTTTCTTCCTCATGATTCACAGTTTGGTTTCATCCACTCACTTTGCTCTGCCCGATTTTTAACCTTGTCGTCTTTAATTTCGACCTCAGAATTATTTACCATATAATTCATTGAAGTTACTCCTACTTCCTCTTTTTAAACACACTAAAAATATTACTACAGATATTTAACTGCTCTAATGAAAATATGTAAGTTCTTCCAAACAAAGTGTCCCTTTAAATGATAACTATATCTAATATGTGGACACCAACCCCAGTTTTGCTTTGTGTACCCTTTACCCTCAATGTGTACTCACTCACTCTTGCAGCCAGGAAGGGCCTACCTACCAGATACCCATGCCAGCCTCCCTCAGCCCTCCCCTGCCATCAACCAGCAGCAGGGGTGGAGAGGCCAGACTGAAGAGCCCACTCAGCCTGCCCAGTGATTGCCTCAGTCTATCATCAGCCAGAAGATTTCTATTATTGCAGATGGATGATTGGTCTGGCTAGCTGCCGGCCTGGCAAAGCAGGCTCATTTTTGAGCAGTTTCAAGTGCGAGCGCCAGTGTACCGAGGCAAGCGGGGGGGAAGACAAATCGAAGAGGGTGGGCAGGGGTGGGGTGGGGGTGGCGTTGGTGATTTGGTGTAGAAATAATGGAGCAGAAATGGTCATAATGACAAGGCACGCTAGCGCTGGGAGCATTATGCACAGAGGACGAGGTTGTTAATGTAGACTGCCTCTATTTCCGACAACAATTTAGACGGTAATGGGGAGTGTTTTCCTGCTAAACAAACAGACTCAGAACAAGGAGTTTGTTTACTGTTTGGGCGCCAATGCTGGATCAAAACCCCGTGACAAAGCGTCATGCTTTCCTCATCATACATTAGGACACTTGGCTCAAAGAATGAAAGATGCCTTAATGAAATAAGATTGCTCAGTCTAGAAAAAAATAGACCTTGACTCGAAGGAGAACGTCACTAGAGCAACCACACTGCAAACATTCATTCAACTCTTTGTGTATATCTTGTTAGAAAACGTCCTTTTTCCTCACTCCTCTGCAGTACGTTGGTAGCAAACGTCCCCCTCCCCGAGGTACATTACACAAAAGAAGCACTATTCCCCACTACACAGAGCCAAAGGCTTCATATCTGAGCGCCACGTCAATATCATATGACTATCATACGGCTACAGTCCTTCATGTTTTTTTTTGTTTCTGCAGAAAATCCAATTACCGCAACACATTTCACTTAGGACATTTAACTATTTAAAGCATATCATGCTTCAACTTAGCATCACCGGCCTCGGGGTCAGCGCTGCTCTGCCGTTGGAGAGCTGGACTCTGCAACCTGCAACCTCAATCGATAGCCTTAAGGGAATTTACAGTATCTGGCTACATGGCCTCTGCACACGGGAGATTGGAGAGGTACAGAGGAAATACAACCCTACATGTTTTTCTTTTTCCACTATTGATCTGCAACCAGAGCTTTAAAATAGTGTTTAACCAAAAGAAGAAAGAGAGAGTGGTTGTAACTTCCTTCTCGTGTTAAATGTGAGGCTTAAGAGGCTTAATTTCAAAGATAAGGAAGAAAACAACAAAAAGTAACTATAAAAACTGGCATCATGTAAAAGGTGTAACTTTTGGGGTAAAGATCTGGATATGTGATCATTGTACCCAACCATTACCCTTAGCTCCCCTCTCTCTGTGACTTTATTTCGTTTCATGTGTTTACGTAGCTAAAGAGCTTTGAACCTCAGCGCATCGCCAGCTCTGCAGCTGCCGCTGTCACCTGCTAATGTCACCGGTAATGATGTGAGGCTGTTTTTTTTTTTTTTTTCCTTGAAACGGCGTCACCAAGCCAGGACTCAATCATTTCATTTAAGCAAAACAAAGTGCGACAGCGACAACTGTGAACCAGCCGGGAAAGAGAGAGGAGCGGCTGCGACGCTTTCGTCTGCAAATCATTTCGCTAACACCTTTGAAGTGGTGACATGCCTGTGGAAAATGTAGCACGAAGCTCCCGGTTTACGGGATGAAAGGGGAGTCGGCTTCTTGTCAACTTTTGACCTCTATGTGCGAGCGATCAGTTGGGGTTTGGGCCAGCTGCTGCTGCAGACGCTGCTGCCGTGTTTGATAAATGACAGCGAGTTTTCCCCGACTTTATTGAATTGGAGCTGAACTGCAGAGGAAAGGAAAAGTAAACTGAGTTAAAAAATCAACTCAAATGAACTGAAATAAACTCAAGCAGAAGCAAATCGCATCAGAACAAAAATCAATTTAGCAGGGAATGAGTCGTTCATCTCTACCGGGTTGCCCGGGCCTCGTTTTGCGTAGGACACTTCAAGAAGAAGGTAGATTAAGAGCACAGTGATCCAACACCTCTATGTGAATGGCAGTTGACCCTGCTTCTCCTTGAAATTAAGAAATTACAGGGCTTGACCCCACTTGAGGCACTTGGTTATCTGCCCCAGCAGTCATAATGAAATAAATAATGCCAAAATTATTCCAAAATGCGCCTGACCCGGCCTAAGACGAACTGACCTAATCCCAGTTAATCCATAACAGCTGTCAGCGCTGGTCAGCACGGTGCACAGCTCATTTAAATTGGACTTTATTGAAGAGTAAGGGTCAAGAGATGGTGACGCACTAAGCTGGAAAACTGTGATAGTAGGTATCAATGACTGAGAGGGTATCTCTCCTTTTTATCTAATTGTAATAAAGACTCCTGATTGAAGAGGTTATTGTTAATAAGCTGAAAACAATCAATACTGTTAAGACTAGATTACTTTGTAGATGGAGTGCATACACTTGTTGTTTAGGTTATTGGAAAATTAAGCAGCACACTCTACACTACCAGTACTTTCAGGCTGGGAAATAAGTGCAATCGCCTTTCAGAGTAACTAAATTATGAAATATCCAAAAACTTATATATGCATACTTTTCAGTATTGAAAACTTTGATACAGAAATTTTGAAAATTAAATTAAACTTTTACTCTGTGTAGGTAGCATGTTGTATGTGCTCAGCAAGTTTATCAAAAACATTAATAGTCGGATACTAATCATTCCGAAAAATAAGATTAGACACTCATCTTCTTGCTGATGCATCACCAGAAGCACAGAAAATAAATGAGACAATAGATGAATACGTTTAAATAAAATACTGCACTTCTAAGCTTTATTTAAAAAAAGAAAAAGCCTCTTAATTTTGTTATTTTTCTTACACCATGGTAATGAAAATGGTGCTGAGTATTGTATATTTTCCTGGGTGTTGGTATTAAGTTTCAAATTCTACTATCACATCGCCCATATTTCCATGTTAAAGTGCCTGGAACTGCATGTCACTCATAAAAATGTTATTTTACTTTTTTTTTTACTGATATATACTTCACTAGTAAAACTCTCCCTGTTAAATTACAGTAAAGTACTTTGCCATCAGAAAACCGTTATTTTATTGTTATTTTACTTTTATTTTACTCGTATAGACTTTTAAAAACCTCCTAAATTGCTGGAAGGTCGACACGCCTTTATAAAACTGCTATTTTACTGATACAGACTTTACTGTACTGGTAGCTTGACTTACCATGATAAAACTGTTATTTCTCTGTGTACCTATTTTTACTGATGACAGCAGTTTCTTGCTGTAAAAATATTTAACTACTGTTGTGTATCCAATTCAGGCTTTCTGGGATAATGCTGTCAGCTTTTTGGTTGCCAATATACTGCTTTAGTGTTCTATTGGGATTTCCATAAGCAGTTTATCGCTTTGTAATGTAATAAAGTACTGTAAATCTATATCCATAAAAAATACCATGACTCATGCATCTGCTACGTAATTTAAATTCAGTATGAAGACATAAGCTTTTGTTACAATTCCCCTTCTCCTCGTGCTGCACAGATAAGTAAATGCTGTTGAAGTACATGCAGCAGGCACTCTGTGTATAAATAGTGACTCAATCACTCACTTTTGGTGCACCATTGCTGCCCAAACCCTAAATTAACACAAACCTTGGTTACAAACCACTTTCCTAACATACTGTACTGTGTTATAGTTTTGGTATCGGTCCGATATCACATAAGTAAACGGGCGATATTTCTTATACCAATACAGATACCGGTGAAGCAGCTCATATAGGGGAGAGCAGTGTGCCATGATTTATGAGTTGAATCATTACAAATTTGCAAATTTTGAAAAATTTTTAAAGACCATTACAACAAATGTTGGTGTCAGTCCTATACCAGGTAAATACCAAAACGTTCTCATACCAAAGCCTATTTTATGCTAGGTGACAAATCGTCGGTAAGTTACGCTTTCGGAAACATGTTTGGAATTATTCTACACGTGTACATTTATTTGACTGTTTTCGCTTTGTAAAACACTATCTAACCCAATCAAGGTTATTGTTAGGGTTAGGTTTAAGGTTAGGTTTAGGGCTGGAATACACAGCTGAACCGCGTGTCAATCTATTGGATTCCAACCACAACCTGGCACGTCACGCAGGAACACAGAGGGTTATCTTTAGGGTTCCTGAGGGACGCCTCGGGAAGTGACGAATCGTCGGTATGTTACGCACTCAGAATGAAAATTGTCTGTAAATACACGACCTGTATTGCTGATACCATTCTGGGATATAAATATATTTCACTCTAAAGCATTGTGGGTCAACGTTTGCAGGCTATAGTGAACTGTCAACAACAACAAAAATTCATAGTGCATATTTTATTTTTTTTAATTTTTTAATTTTTTTTAAATAGTGCATATTTTAAATATATTTTTTAATTTATAATATAAATATGCAACAGAGTTTAGTGGGCTACATACTGACTTTAGGGGATATAAAGAAAATATCTATCCTACCACTCTGGTATCGATCCAATACCGATACCAGCGTTCATATTGATACTTTTGATATTTGGATCAATCCACCCATGTCACGGCTGGGGCAGCAGTCGTGTGGTGCGGGAGGAAGGATCCAAATGCAGACAGTATTGGAGGTGCGAGTGAGTTTATTTACAGTGAACAGTAACAAAAGGCAGGAGCAGAACTAAACCTAAACTGGGGAAACTAACAATAAACTAAACCCGAAACCATAACTCACAAAACACACGGAGGGGAACAGATAAGGGGGCGACACCGGAGATGAGGAGCAGAGAGACGCTGAGGATACCAGGAAGTCACAGAATGACACAGAGTAACGTAGAGTAACCTGAGGTGAACTAAACAGACAATCCCACAACG
>VUQR01023845.1:6933-24582 GCA_015108515.1 Hemichromis elongatus | reverse complement strand
CCAACCCCACCCACCCCCACCCCCGAGTGCCTCTGCTCTTCTTCCTCTACTGTGAGACCCCCACCAAACCTCCCGCTACCGTTCCACTGATGATCCGGAGAGATGTTATCGCTCCATTTAAGAAAGGAACAAACAAGATTATACTGTAAGTTATCCTCGATTATGGCTACAAATCTGGTGCTGGAGCGAGGGTGCTGGGGGAGGGTGGGCAAGTGAAAGATGATAAAGTAAACTGAGTTGCTTTTCTGTTCCTCTCAGTCCATCTCCTTTTATCTGCCACACAAACAGATTTATGGGATAAAGAAGAAGAGGCTTTTGTGGACAGTGTATGTTTCAAAAACAGTCAGGCCGTCTAGGAGGAGGAGAAGGAAAAAAACGTGACAGTGATACATGTCTTCAGCAGCTCGCGCTTGTCTCTGTCTTATTTTTAGTGCGTGTATGTGTGTCTGACTATGACACAATCCCTCACACAGTGTCAACACCATGGTGAGTATTTCCTAAATAAACGTAACCTGACTGACAGGTGGGAGAAAAAAAAGTGGAATAAATTGTCAGGCCATCGAACTGTAATTTGAAAGGTCGCTGTAAAGGCGCAGCGCGTTCCCACATCTTTGGGCGACACGCGCTTTACATCTGCGCCGCCTGGCATTCTGACTGCGGCTCATCACGAGAACGACAGAGCAGAAAAAAAAACCCACACGCGCACGACACCTAGAAGTCTATTCATGTCATACAGTAGACCGAGGGGGCTATCCCTCCCGTCTCCTCTGCAGCTACAACCATCAATTTAGCTCTGTGGTGGCCAGTCAGCCCCTCTCTGTCCCAGCTGTGTTTGACACTATTTATCTGCTCTAGTGAAGCAGATCATTTTTGATTATTAACCTCCCACCCCCCCAAAAAAAGAAAAGCTCCCGAAAAAGGTTAAGGCGCAAAATGACAACCTCACACGACTGCCACCCGGGCAATCAAACACTTGACTGTTACAGCTGCCGAGCCACTCCATCAAATGTTTCTTTTAAAGCGGACGCACACACACAGACAAACACACAAGCGCACACATACTCCAAGCCTTTCTTTCTCGCCCTATCCCTCAATATGTTTTCGACCCAGCCTTTTCAACTCACCCCCTTTCCATTTGACTCCCTTTCCATCTCCATTGCTTTCTTGCTATCTTTTCATCTGTCTTTCAATCTTATCTTTGTCTTCCTCTCTCTCTCTCTCTGCCTCTCTGTCTTACAACCGCCACCCTCCCACCCCCATGCCACCCTCCCTCTTCATCTCTCTCAGTCCATGTGTGCACCCTGCCCATTAAATTACAGTCCTCTCTAATAAAAGGTTGAACTTTCTTTACCCACTCATGTGGATGAAGAATCTGCCAGTTTCCTGCTGTTCAAATTCCTGCCTCAGAATATTGAACACACACCCACACACACACACACACACACACACACACACACACACACAAAGAACAGCAAGAACAGAGAATATCCTGCTTGTGCCTCATCCTTAACATTTATCCTTCTCACTTAAGGTGTCACAGATGCTAACATAAATATACAAAGACGGGCAAGCACGCATGCAAACTCATCACACAGTTGTCACACTCCCCCTTTTTTTTTTACCCCGCTGTTTCAAACCTGTCTCCCTGACATCTTCATTCTATACACACCGGTGCCATTATGCCTGCCCATCCAATAAATTAAACCCATTTACTCTTCTGAATTATGTTATGTTTATTGATGCTCGTATAATTTAATTTCACACAAATTCCATTAAAGATTATGCTCTCTGTCACAGAGCGCCGCTTCCAGGAGAGGGGAATCTAATCGGGTTATAATGGATCTGAGACATGCATTACAGTTGAGACACACACACACTACACACACAGAGCACACTTCCACGCACACAATTGTCATCTTAATAATGCAGAGTCAAGCAAACAGATCAATGGTCGCTGTGAAGATGCTGTCAAACCGCACTAAGTGACAGGAAGCTTTCAGAGCTCACTATCAAAAGGAAGTCATCTCAGGGGGATTATACTGTCTTCTAGCCCTGTGGGGAATAAAATATGTCACCTCAGGCGTAAAGCTGTATCAATATTTGTTCATATACAATACTAGATTAAAGGATGTGGACATCAAACACTCTGTTTAAACTTCGAGTAAAACAGGTTCATAATAAACCCGATAAATGTATGAAATTCCATTACAGACATCACATTTTTATCTCTACATAATGTAATTACAGTCATATTGGTTATAAGCCATAATATTAATGAAAAGGATTATTTCTAAACCCTTTCCAGTTATGTCTCCTATCAAATGCCTCTTTCTTATCAAATGTCAAATGTATCAAATCTTTCTTATCAGCGCACCAGACGTGGTCATCAGTGCGCTGATAAATCCAATGCACTGTATGCCATTAGGCATCACTGGCAAAAATAACTGGCGGTGCACAAACAAAGTGATGACATTTTTTCATTTAAAGCTCCTCAGGTTTGTGGTAGGTAAGGAAATGTAGTATACCGTTAAATTTTTCAGTTTATTTTTAGGCACTTCATCCCTATTGGAAACATGAGAGTTAAAAATTAGAGTGCAAATACTGTTTTATAGAGGGTGGGGCATGATATGAAGCACAAGTCCTCGTAGTGGAAGCATAACATGTTGACGATTTGTCACCTAGCGTAAAATGTTACGATGTGGGAGTAAGAACGTGTTGCGTAGTGCATGTACTGGGACTGTTTAACTATGAGGCAAAGAAAAAAAGAGTAAAAATATTTGTATTTGAGTTCAGAAATGAGACCTGAACCTAACCTAACCTAATTCGGATTTTGGGTAATTAAAGTGTTGCATGTGACATCGTGAAAGCCACATTTGCAGCCACACAACAATAAAGTGTATAATCAAATACACCAGCATTTTTCAACAGCACTTAATTATTATTTTTTTGTATACACATTACAAATGCATACAAACACATAAGTGGCAATGAATGCATAGTCTTTCTTTCACAGAGCGTGTTAATGTTTGGCATTTAAGATGCATTTGCTCTATTTGCTGTGTGCATGTTGCATTACTCTTTGTATATTCAATACTGCTAAATTACTTTATAATTGCATTCATTTCCCAAGATGGGTCTTGGAATTCAGCACTCCTAAATACAGGAAGTCCAAATCGGAAAGTACCAAGTGTTGCCAAATCATGGAAGAAGGACTTGTTTTAACTGCACTGTATAATCATTTGACATTTGGTAAGATATTCAGATTTTGCTATTTAGTTTTGGTAATTTAGATCAGCTTAATTAGTCTTATTTTTCCCTTTTTGGTTAGTTAATTTGATAGTCTTTGTTTGACCTACATGTCTTTGTTGGTCTAATCAGTCAGTATTTAACTTCCCCTTTAAGCTCTGTTGATAGGTCAGTTTAGTTGATGCTGTTAGTTTGCTGTGTTACTTTTGGTGTTAATTTATGATCAAGCCTCATGTGATTTACCTTTTTTATGAGCACAGAACTTAATTTCTACTTTTTTGTAAATTGCAAATACAAACATTGTTTACCTGCAATCCCAGTGCCCTGTCGGTCAGTGGGAAACTGGAGAGTCCGAGTGTAATCACTGCAGTGCATTAGCCTGGCATTTTAATGGACAGAAATGGAAGAAATAAACTCAACCTTTTATCAGGGGAGGCTCTTAAATCCTGAGTGCATACTGAAAGTATTGCTTGCGAGAGTTGATAAAACTAACAAACTAACCATGTAGAGACTGCAATGCCAATCTGATGAACTGTACGGCACAAATCTTTTCATCAGAGACACAGTGAAACTGCTGTACTGCTATAACCTGATATTTGGAAAAGGCTTACGCACTGGTTTGGCCCTGCTGGTTTAAATAATTTCTTCTTGTTATTAATATTATGTTTTTTACACTTTGAGAGCTAAAGCTGTTTGACAACATTCTGCATTTTCTTTTTCAAAGCAATTTGTTTTAACAATGCCAAGTTTTCACTGAACTCATTTCTTGTTTGCTGTGACCTAAAATGTAGCTCCCTCATCCTTTATTAGAGAACAAACCACTGATCCCCATCATGCGACAATTAAAACTGAATAATAACTGCAATTAGGAGCCAGTTGACAATTCTGGCCTCCTGGAGCGTCGCGTCAGCAGCTCATGAGTCATTGCCCCAAACCATAATCTTCCACAACACTTCATGATTTGCCTTTCTTTGTATTGCCAGTGAGTAAGACCTTAGTCAGAAAGATGAACAAGAAGGGTTTATCATGGTATTAGTCAGTATTATTTAGTGGGACATAATTATGCATTTTTGGCACTTTTTGCAGCTCCTTGTGTTAACTTTCTCTACAGAAAAATTGTGTTATCTCCCCATTTAGGTTGGTTTTTTTTTGATAAATGAGTTTTGGTTTTGTTTTTCTTTTACTTAGTTTAGGAAGTTACAGTAAAGCACTGCCATCAATCAGTTTTCGTAGAAAGTATTTGTGTGCCTAAGTCCATTTTTCTGATGCTTACACTTCCCTTGTAAAGTGACAGGCTTATTAAGAATAAGTTTATCCTACATCTCCCAATAAGCCATTTGTAAGGCTTGAGGTGGATTTTATCAAGGGCCTGTAATAAGAGGCATGTAGCCTAGGTCCATTGTGGCTTTGTCTTCATTTACCTGCCTGTACATGTGTTGTATTCAGGATTAATTTGCTGCTTTGATGTATTAAAAAGAGCCAGAGGATTTCCAGTGGCATGCTCCCCAAGGTGGACGCCTTTAAAAGGAGCTTTTTCTTCATTCCAGCACTTAGGTTTATTACAGATCCCCGGACTGTCCAATTTTAAAGAAATATGCCTCCAAAATAGCAGGATAATTGTTTTTACTTTTTCCTGCAAAGCAAAATCAAATGAGGCAACCCAGTTATTTTATGAAACCTGAACAATGGTGGTGCATGATGGAGAGGTTAGAGTTGTTGTGGGGTTTTTTTTTTGTGTTTTTAGTTGACCGATGGAAGCTGTTTTTAGAGGGGATTTAGGTATTTAAGAGAACATAATCACACTTTACTGCTCCATCTTCACAAACATCATTGTCTAACATTGCATGCGAGACTCTCAAATATTGTGGTTTGCGTAGGCCCATCATGAAAATTATATTTGCAATTATTGTCTGTCATTGCAATAACAGATGCTAGGATGACTAAACAAGCAGCAATCCAAACATTCACTTATCTGTGTACATCTCTCGCAAAAAGGTTTACACAATTTCAAAACAAAAACAAGAGCAGTAACATCCATAAACCCAAATGTGATGACACATCAAACCATACACTAAACAGAACTATTCTGTCATACACTTCCTGTTGTTTTATTTGTCCAGTTTCTGTGTTTATAAGAAGCAGACACAAAGACGAGAGGAGCTGTAGAGTTTCAGACAATATCTGGACACATCGGAACTGAAAGTAAGCAACCATGAGTTTGTCTGGTCTTTGTAACTCCTTCTCTCCTCCAGAACTAAATAATATTAAGCGACAAATCCATTAACAAGAAATCCATGCTTTCAAAGCAGCATCTGTCTTCATATTAGTCTTGCACCTTATATTCTCACCCTCCCCAATAAAGGTGAAACAGTCCAATTTGCTAATGCAGTTCTTTTTCCTCCACCTTACACAGGAGCTGAAAATTGTGCATGATTTCTTTATATGCTTCTCTGTGAACATACTGTACGTTCACTTAATCACATATTGTATACACTTTGATATGCAGCTGCTAGCAATATTTCTGGTCTGTCATGTGTCCGACTTAGCCAGAAAAGAAAAAAAAATCTGTTCTCCATGAGCAGGTTACATCTAGTAATATGTTATAATTTACTTTGATGATGGTATGATTCTTCACCCTGCTGTGCATTGAGCTGTGGGTTTCACATGTGGTTACAGGGAGCAATAGTGCTGATGATAGTGGAGCAACAGTTTTTGGGTTTTTTTCCCCATCTTGTTTTCTGACACTAAATGCACATTACTAAGTACAGGGCGTTCCCATTAGCTGTAGTTAAAAGACAATTTCTGTATAGTTGATTGATCTATAATTAACTCTTTGCTTTAATTCCAGGATTATGAGATGAGATGGCTAAGATGTCTATTTGCCTATGTCTATAGGATAGCACCCTTTTAAATTAAAATCTACACCAATACACAAAAAAGTTTAAAGGCTATATGTTTTCTATTAAGAAGACCAAAGGCACTACCACTTGTTATATTATAATTTTAGTTTTACTTTTGCACGTTTATTTTGAAGTATTTTAAAGTTCCCATTACCATGTTTGGATACTGGTTATTCGGTAGTCAGTAGCATACTCCTGACGCTGTAACAATGAAATTCCACAGAACTGATGGAGTCAAAAGGAACAAATCAAGCCTACACAAACATGTAGCAATAGCTGCTAACAGATACAGACGTGTGCAGGTAAGTTAATTTAATTTAATAATCAGAGCTAGAGAAGAAGAAGTAAGAAAAAGTAGCTTGATTCATGGTGCATTTAAAGTGTAAACATAGTATAGTTTATTATTGTTAAATTTTTCTGTGAACATGAAACTACAACTAGCAAATGTTAGCTTGCAGGCTTCATTTACGCCATAGCTAAATTAGCCAGAGCATTAGCATTGTGGCTTACTTAACTCATGGTCTAGATGTGGTTTACCTTGTACACACTGATAATGTTCAACTATATGCAGTCGTTTTTATCACATTATCACAATTTTATCACAATTTGTCTTCCTTTTTCCTTTTTTAAAGATCTAATGTTTACTCGAAAGAACAGTTTGACAGACATCCTTGTTACTTTTATCTGAGTGAATTTTTACATGAGTATACTTTAATCTTGTACCTTTACCTTAAAGGTAAGGTGTAAATGCAAGTAAAAAAGTAAGTCTTATAAGCATAGTGCTATTTTTTTTTACCCAGAATCTTGGCACTCTACACTTCCGTTATAAACCACAAGTGAAATGGAAACTTAGCTCAGAAACCCAAATATAAGTTTGTATGAACTCTTCACCTGGTCACCTATAACTTTTATAGATTTTGATTTAGGAACCGTTTATCTGCCGCAGCAGGTCAGTGTCAAACCTCCTGGCATGATCTCACCTAACAGATGTTACGTGTTGTCATACATGTCCACGAGCCTTGCGTTAAGCTTTACGCACAATTGAATGCACACGCGCATCGCTATGGTAACTTCAATCATCTGCAAATCTCACTGGAAACGCATTTGCCTCCACCCTTCACCCACCACCACCACCACCACCAATAACACCCCAATCAAACCTAATTATACCATATTGCTTTTCTTGTTCAACAATAAGGAAGGTTGCTGGGGGTGGGTGAGAGGGAGAGATTTAATGTAATTATTGAGACACTTCTTTCTGTGCTCGCCGTGGCAAGAGTGAGATGCGCCGTGATGGACGCTGCTTGTCAAAATGCCTATTGATGAAGCGCAAAAACCCAATTTGCAGTCATAAGGCAACTACCTTCCAATTATGTTAGTGCCAGAGCATTCCTCAAGCCCAGCAACTCCAATCCTTCTCTCTTTTCTGAGTGGCTAGACCATTGCCCTTGGCAGACAGGTACCAAATGGGCTGCTCTCTGCATGCTGCCTTTAATGTTTTATTGATTTGCTTAGCATACGCCCCGATTCAACTCACATACTCCAACACTATTGCCCTTTGTACTCACAGCCTGACCTGCCCCACATGAAAATTACGTTATTGAAATATGTTAAATGTGTCACCCCCTTCTTGGTGAGAAAATATCTCACCTATTGATGGATCTTTCAGGGGCTAGCAGATTGGTAATATTAGATCCCCACCTCCTTAATGACTTCTATTACTACGATTCCATCACCCTCTCAACCAATCAATCATATGAACTAGGTAGCATATCAAAGCCATGAATAAAATCAAAAAAGGATTAGAAGATATATTTTCCAATTTTTATGTCAGATACAGCAAGAAGTATGAATAGCTGTGGAGATGGCGCGCTCAGGAGTTAATCTGCTGAAAGAAAGAATAAAATGGCACAAACATTTGAAGTGGGAATTTTAAAATTGCTTACCAAAGAAAAATGTCAACTTGCACAACAGCAAAATATGCTACAACGATAAGTATTCAATCGTTCCATCCTACTTAATAAGACAGCTTAAAATCATTGTTCATATGACTCCTGGGCATCCAATCACCTTGATCTAAAGAGTGTATCAGAGAGCAACAGAACCACACAGATGTTTCTTTCAAGATCCTATTATAAGTAAGAAAAATTATTCAGTCTAACTTTTGTTTTGACCTGTGAGTCAAAAGGCATACAATAAGACTGAGACTTTTCACCCATTAAGCAGAAGATGCTTGCATGCATGGGAAAGTGTGCATGTGTGTGTGCCTGTATGCATCCAGGCTCACTCAGTAATGATGAATATGTGTCTGCCATGTCCTCAGACTCCCCAAGCAGAGGAAGGGACCCTCAGATAGAATACACAACAGGGACAGAGACAGCTTATTCCCAGACAATGTCAATAGCTCAAGGGTAAAATCATTTGTCACTGCAGCGAAATCCCTCTAAATGTATACATTTATTATTGTCGTGCTTTAATTGATCGCAGGGCGCCAAGAGAAATACCAAGGGTCTGTAATACTCGCCTATCTCATTTACAAATCACACTTCGCAAAGCTTCAAGGACATGTGCGGCTCCTCTAAGACAAAGAGGGAAGAAGTATGTGGTTGTAACCCTAGCTATAGTCAGGTTACACATTCATTTGGCTGGACCTTACACATGGGCAGAAGGTTATGTAAATATTTGTAGACCTTGACAGTTGTGCAAATTTTTGTCCATTTGAAAACAGTTAAATTAAAATTAACCCAGGCTTCTTGCTTTTACTTTCCTCTGAAGAGATTCGACTTCATACCAAAAATACAAAACTGCTAAGAAGAAGAGAAAATTCACATTTAAATGGTAAAATCTGTTCTGGGTTAAGTAATTTAAGAATTACTCAAACTAATCTGCAAGTTAGAATGAATAAAAACAATATTTAAATAACAAAGCAAGTGTTTTCTTTACAGAAATTTGTAGAAACAACAGACCACAGGAGCGGCTGTAGCTCAGGAGCTAGGTGGTTTGATTTCTGGCTAAGTATCCTTGGACGAGATACTGAAACCCCAACTGCAACTATATAAGACCCAGTCCATTTACCAGTACTATTTACAAATAGGCTGAAAAACGGGAATTTCCTGACGCTATCAAATTGCACTTAATTACCTTAAATATGTGTAAGAGGTCTATTTTGCTATATGCATTTTTTTATTGGGAGTGGGGTGGTGTGATTGCCCAATCACTAATCAGCTGGTGTTTTGTTACTTCTCATCCCAGATTCCCACAGTTATTAGGGAGACTTCCTGGCCAGCATAAGGCCCCATTGTAAGACACTTCCATCAATCCTTCCAGAGCTGCAGGGGTTAACAGCACTAATTTTATATTATCGGTTATCGGTTATAACCGTGCCGTTTCTGTATTTGTCCATGTAGTCAGATGCATATGGATTTATACACACATGTGCACATATCATGTACTCTGCTTCCCCCCTGGGACCACCCAGGTACAAGAAATAATTACTTCAACAACTTTGGGTTACATCAACATTCTCAACTAGTGTGTTTCATACTCTAACCCCCAGCAAATATTATGTCATCCACTTTTCTGCATGTCCTGATTTATGACTGGGGACTCTATCCTCGCAACAGCAGCTCAGCAGTGAACATGCCCGTGTGTTTGGAGTCATTTCAGCTCACAGCCTTTCAGCTTCTTTCGCTGCTCTTGCGGTCTAAGAAATGATTGTCATATCTAAACATGGGTGCAATTATCTCTCCCATTTGGCTGCGTTGGTAATGTCAGCATAAAGCAATAATGTGTCTGACATTCAATGCGTATAACAACATCTGTTCATGAGCCATGTAGCATCCCCTCTGATATTCCTATTGTGATCATTTTCAATTGATTCTTTATGAGTCATTTCAGAGCTAATGACTTGTAAGCAGCATGTTGAAGAGAGGACCTTTGGGAGAAGGTACGCACACTGACACGAGATAAGTCTCATCCATAGCGAGACCAAGGGGGCAAAGGCAGAACAAAGTGATCAACAATCTGCTGAAATTTGTGTATAAAAGACCGCAATCACACAGCTCTCGTCCGTGATTATATTCTAAAGTGCCAATTATGTCGCATCAGAAAACTACAGCGAGAGGTTGACACTCTACAATAAAGCAAATAATTTCCAGTTGAAGGAACAGAAAAAATGTTAATATGAGGGGTGGAAGATAGGGTGAGGAGGATCTCAGTTAAAGGAAGTAGCTAATAAGGTTTAATGGTGCGTGTCAGGAAGCCACAGTATGCAAGGGAAACACAGCTGGCTTCATTTTATAAACTATTTGATATACACATCTATCCCGCTCACAATTATCAGCTGCTCTCAGGCCACTAGGGACAGTTTAGCAACTCCAATCAGGAGCATTTTCTTATTGCTGTTCAACTGTAAAGAAAAGGACATCGGTGTTATACCAGCGGTCTGTTTGAGCTGCACTTAGCAGTCCTATAGATATAATGTCTAAAACCAGTAAGAAAATATGATCAAACATTACTAGATAAGCATAATGGTGGATGTGCAAACAATGAGATAAGTGTGAAAAACAGCATTATGGTAAGGACTGTTTTTAGGCAGATGAGGTTAGATGGAATTTCACAGTCCAGATGTTTGACATCACCACAAATGAAGGCGTACAACATGCAGCTAATGCTGAGTGCTATTTTAATAACCATTAGAGAAACAAATCAGTGGCCCTTACGTGAGTACAAGTATTAACACTCTGTGGCTAATAAAAATGCTGCAGTGAATATGTTACCTAATTAAAAGTATAAGATTAATACAATGTTTTGGCAGTCACGTTCTAACATTTAAGAAGATGCAGTCAGTTAAAAATAGTTGAGTGAAAAGAATAATATTTTACAATGAAATGTAGAGTGGCATGGAAATACAGTACAGCACTTATGTTAATATACATAGTTACAGTCCACCACTGCCAATAAGTAACTGATTGTCTGTGCTCACTTTAGCCAGTCAGGCAGACAGACTCCTAACAAAATGTGTTTAACAACAGATAAATGCAGTCTAGGCTCCTTGACAAACAGAAAAAAAAGTATTGGTGTTTGTTGGCTGTAGTGCTAGAATGTGCAGCAAAGCTCATCAAAGAGATTTCAAATGCAAGCCAAGCATGACCACAAGAAATCCCCTCCCCGAGCTTCAAATCTTACACTGGGTGGGAAAAAACGATTAAAACAAACAAACAGTTGCAATGTAAAATGCAACTTTAATAAATTCCTGTTTTTAAGGGGAAAAAAAGCATAATTATTATTGTCGATATTCTTCAGAAAACAGACATTTTAATTTGACCATATACACACGTTCAGTGAATAAACACACAAAAAATAATCACGTGCCGCCACATTTCTTTGAATTAGCTTTAAATTCAACTAAATCAAACACTAACGTCGTTACAGCTAAATTACACTGGAAAATGTGGAGAAATGTGAAGATGATTAAAAACATAGATTTCATTATAGTTCAAAAGTAGAATGTGATACTCCTGTCTTGCAATAATTACAAAATAACAAAGTGATATAAAACAATAACAGACGGGAGTGAACGCCTAAAACGTCTTTAAACACTGTTGTGGTTGTTTTTCTTTATGACTGTCTGGACATGTGCTCCAAACTCATAATTGCTTTGTCTCCAAACTCCAAAACCTTTGAGTTTTTAGTTGTTGAGTGCTTAACTTCCTCACAAGGGTCAAAATAATTGTCAATGTCACTATCAGATTTAGTAACTGAATCACTGGAGGATAAACCACTAGAGGGGACACAGCTATATTCTCTGGCTGGGAGGATTTACACTGTATTGCAAGCAAGGATAAGCCCATCATTAAATCATTATGATTGCAACCCTTGACTGCTAGGGTTCTTTTTCCCCCTTTTTTTTAATGTAACCCACCACAGCATGTGAAAAGAGTATGCTGAACTTTAAAAATTGGATGTTGTCTAACAAGCCTCTTTCATTTGATGGGTTTAATTTAAACTATTATTTTGTGGTTTCCTGATCCTATTATAAATATTTGAAGGGAAGTATTTATCATTGAGATACTGTATATCAGCACAAATGGATTTCCTGTGCAAGCAAAGGTCAGTGATTTAGATGCATAAACATGCAAATGGGAAACCCTCAGTGCCTTGACCTGTGAATCAAAGCAGTAATAACAAACTGGTGATGTGGCAATATTAGTGGTAAAAAAAAAAATCTTGTTAGATATACTTGCCTGTATGTCGTACAAATACACTCTCAGCTGTACTCTCAACAGCAGCCCAGAGTATACAGGTATACACTCAGGTGCTGTTCTTGGAGTTTTGAAAAGGTGCATCATACTTCAGTCAAGCTCTTGCATATTGCCTTGTCTTTTTTTCTTTTTCCTTTTCTGCCAGCTCTCTATCCCAACAGCTCTGTGGAGGCCTAAACAGGCGTTGTGGTTCTGGAGCAGTTCAATGGTAACACCAAGTGTTTATCGCCCTGTGCAGTGTGCAGGTGACAGTAATTATCAGCAGATGACAGTGGCAGTCCCCAATGTGGACCAGATGGTGATACAAGGGTCACGCAAGTATAGCCACAGGGGTGAGGGGGGGCAAGAAAAAAGGATAGAAAAGGCCAAGATAAAGGTGGAAGAATGCAAAAGCAAAGGCACATTAGGCAACATGCTTCCCGTGTGTCGGGATAATACCACAAAACGGAAGCCGGATTTTGAGGCTGCTTGAAACCAAAAGAGCCTACAGGTGACTCTTGGACCAGCGTGACGCACTGAGAGAGGTTGCTGTTGTAAAATAGCCAGCTTCCTGTTGAGGACATTTGCCCTGCATGGCACGTTAGCTTTCAAAGCCTGTGCATGCAGTGTGTAAACTTTATTCTTTGGGTAAACGCTTGCATATACAAACATATATCAAAGCCCAGTGCACCCATAATCATAGACACTTAGGCAGATGTGTGATCAAAACTACACAAAGCAGCAGTTGCTGTTTGAAGTCGGTGAGGGGTGCATGTAAAATAGAAGGAACATTTACAGATGCTGATAATATACTACCACAGGTAGCTGGATGTGGACTGACTCTGCTTTTTGTGTGGAGGTTGTCTGTTTGCTCTTGGCTGCAGGTTGACTCTTAATCTTCATAAATATGAACTTGAAGGTTTTATATATGTCTGTTGGTGTTGTTGTGAACAACACTGTATTTCACTGAGCGAAAAGGTGCTGAAGTTAGTTAAAGGATATTTATACTGATGGAGAGAAATAAAAGGAATCATTTTTTTTATTAGTAGAGATGAATTGATTGAAGGGCCAGCGATTGGATTTTCCAGCATTCTTGGCTCTGACTGGTGAACGGTAACTCATGTACGTGAGGCTTACTGTCCTATTGCATTACATAACAGTTTTTACATGTCCAGTTACAAGTGAGTTCATTTTATGCGTGTACTAATATGCAGGCAAACAGAAAGTTTGACAAAGTATGTCAAAGTAAAACACTACCACAAAAAAATGTGCATAACAACAAACCTAATCAGACATTTGGGTCACACCTCCGTCCAGCTGGATCATTTAAAGAAGCTAACAAATACAAAGTGGCTAAAGCTATCCATAGCAACAAGCTAGCCGCCCAAATATGAGCAAAGTATCAAAGCAGGTATGAAGTTACAGAGATTGCTGAAAAAGAGTTTGTTGTTGTTTGATGTTACCTGTTTAATTTATAAGCATAATAGAAAATGGTGTAAGTGCCTGACTTTTGTTTTGTTCTATAAATCTGCAAATGCTTGTGTTTGGTAAGATAACATAATTGGGTAAAGGTGGGTTTGCAGCAACTAATTTTCAGTTAAATAATTGTATTTCATTCCAGTAGCAGAGGAAGTTGTATCATTGAGGGGAAACCCTGTAATGTACTGCACTTTGTGAGAAGTTGTGACATATCAGAATTTAATTTATTATGAAAATAAAATTTTGCATTAATGACAATTATTATTCAATATGATTATTGTTAGAAAGGAAAATCAGAATTCAGTTTTATCATGATTCCAACACTCAAGATGCGCGACATGATATAAGATAAACACCAGTAACATAGTTGTGCATGTTGGTGATTGTCCTTCCCCAGCATAAGTTAGTTAAACACCTAGCAACCATATGAATTAGAGCACCTGTAGAAAGAGTGGAAGTGGTCACGTGTCTTAAGTGAAAAATGGTTATTTAACCAAAGCACTCAGAGCATTTTCCAAGCTCTAACTGAATCCCTAACCCAACCAAACAGTGAAGCAAACTGAAAGCCGCACTTCAAAGAATAGACAGTCGAAAGTAGCTGTGTGCTTGTTACTCTTCAACTTCATTGTGGAATGACTTGATAAAATGATAAAAATAGCAATTTTGTTAGAGGGCTTCTTCACATATCATGTTCTACTTTTCAAGAGTGTCAGTTTACCAAGGATAGGAGACAAAGCAACACTCTGACCAAGTCTCACTTCAAACTAACCTCACCACTGCCCACACCTCAACTGTCTGTCACACAGTGAAACCGATCAGAAGGCACAACCTAGGCACTAATGACCAATATATAATCTAGTGCCCCGTTCTCTATGATGAGTCAAACCCAGGAGCTATTATTATAACACTAGAGTGTTAATATTATTATACTGCCTAATATTTTACAACTGCAAATGTGCAACACTTGCATGTTGCTATCACTGTGCATGAGAACTGTACACCAAATAAAAAACGTGATACTGTCCCGGTTCTTTCCAAGAGATTAGGTGTCTCGTTAAATGCCACTCGAAAACCCCCATTAGTTCATTTCCCTCTTGGTTAATTAACATCTACTCCTGACCTTTCCAATGGATAGGTGCAACTTTATCTTGAAAGTCAAGGTTACAAAACTATGTATCAAAGCAGATTGATTACTGATCACCACTCTGAAGGAGAGAGACTTTGGCTAACTGCTCAAGCTCCAGTGACCCAGGCGAGGGTCAGATGAATATGACATAACTGATCAGGAAGATACGAGACAGAAATAATTATACTTGGCGTGTTGTAGCAAATATTTATGTCCATGTGAAAATGCAGTTTTTAAAAACCAAAAGAAAAAAGGTTCAAAATCAAACTGTGCAGATACAAATTTCTGTGTTAATCTCAATCTGAACTATATAAAGCTTTAAGCACAGTATACATTTTAAAAAATAGGCACATTACGAGGGAACACTGGTTGCACCCTAGGGTACTCTTGGTCCTGTAGGATGGACTTCTACTTTTGTGCCATTATACAATCATTATGATGTAGAAGAGCACTCATCAGACTTAATGAACACCAGCACATTACATTACATATCCATTTCCATGCTGAACACTGACCAACATTTGGTTGCTTGAAGACGCACTCTACTGATTTTAGACACGGAGATCAGATTACATGTTACGACAAGTGCCAGTGACATAATGCCTTCTGTAGCACTCCAAGAGCCTTTTTTCTCAAGTCGGCGAGGTTACCTCGAATCAGACGTGAAGCTTCATAGTTTTTGATTAAAAAAGTGATATAAATGGGTGTTTTAAGGTAACATTAGCTAACATTATACCCCAAGGTAGTTTTGTGATCACAGATTTGGAGCAACGTCTTTAAATTTAAACAGTAAGGGAGGCCTAGCAGACTTTTTTTTTTTCATTTTGCCAATATTTCAAGTAGCTCTTTTCACAAAGTGGAAAAAAAAAGTCAAAGCATGGATGACTCTCATGCTTGTAATTACAGAGTTAGTCATTTGAAGGGAATATGGTCTGCTAAAACATCCAATCAATTTGGAATAATAGAAAGTGTAGCATGGGAGAGCCATGGCCCACACTGGGGATTAAGTTACAAAATCTTTGCTTTTACTGGACAAGTTTTTGTTTACTTACTTCCAGCTGTCATTTCTAGGAATTTCTAGAGTAACCCATTATTGTTGTTTCAAAAAGTTACTTACACTAAATTGTCTTTTTAAAGACTCAATTATGTTGATTTAAAGGAAAAAAATTACCTCAGTAACGGTTTTTCTACCAGATGCAATGGTTCTCAGCAGTGTAGGAAATTTGCCCATTCTATTTATTGTTTTGCCATGTTTTCCTCCCCTTTAAATTTATGTTAATGTTATTTGATTTTACTACTATAACAGTCAGCAAAACAGCTTCCTACATCTTTCTCTGTCCTGGAATAGCCCACCCCTCCGCAACCTCGACATGAGAATAACCAGTGATGTATGAAGCATGCCGTGTCTCCATCATCCACACAAGTCGCTCTTAAACCAAGACTCTGATCCCTATTCATTACGTCAAAGCGTGGAAGAGACATTTCTATTACCACACCAGATGTCCAAATCAACCATGTTGTTTCAGCGCTTACTGTGCTCAGCCTCCCTCGTCCCACCGTTTATTTACGTAGGGGAGCTCTGGCCGCCGGGGGGGAGTCCGGGCTAATTGTGAGCAGCTGTAATATCACAGGGCCATCATTAAGAGGGCAACGGCTTTGCACATGCATTCATAATCCACGCTGAAATGGAATAGCAGCAGCGTCCGCCGACCGCTACTGAATTACCAGATTGTTCATGTGGTCCAAGTTTTACGCTGTGTTTATAAAGATTAAACCACTCGACATGATTAGCACCCACAACCGTGTGATATTTCTCCGGAGAGGCAGTCGTAGGTAGGTTAGAGGCCCGATCTGCAACATACGAGGGATGCGTGAGCCATTTGTGTGTGGAGTAGAGACGGGTTTGCAGCACTCAAGCTGTGTACAGAGTGAATGTAATCGCTCTGTAGTGTTGATGGAGGTATCAACAGGTGGATCTTAAAACAAACTTAAATGCTACTTAATTTTCTTCCAAAATCCTGAAATCATGTTTGCTCAATCATAAAATGTCCATGTAGTAAAAAAGTAGAAATGTGATTCTGCTGCTGTTGGTGGTGTACTGTGCAGGATCACTAAGAGACTAGAATAACCCGAAATCCCCCACCTAGACTCACTCCCTGGAATTCCAGCTGTTTATAGAGCAAACCTGAAAATAGAATGATGAAATATAGACAGAAAGTGTCACAATAACCTTCAATTAATTTACCAATGTTGTTTACACGAACATTGGCAGAGTGCTTTTGGGTGCCCTTTTTTGTCATATCTCCTTGTTGATGTTTGAATTTGTCAGTGCATGTCAGGACTCCAAAATGTTTTCATAATCTGGTTTTATTATAAGCAACACTGGCCAATGTTGAAAAATGAAGTCAAAAAGACAACAACGCGGCCACCGTGGCCATCCGCTCGGCAGATCGGACCGAAGTGGACCACACACAGTGCTTCAGTAAAGCTTTGCATAAAAGAGTTATTAGAATGCAAGCAAACTGCAAACAAGTCCCGTCCCACCACTCGGTGCACTCTCTGTGCACGTTTTCATTTTTCTAAACAACAGCGTCATTGCAATAGCATCATTGCAAATGCTTCTTTTGCCTTTTTTTTTTTTTTTTTTGCAATACCA
>VUQR01023842.1:0-14493 GCA_015108515.1 Hemichromis elongatus | reverse complement strand
AAGGGGACCCCCCCCCCCCCACCCCCTGCCCCCACCATCCAAAAAAGATTTATTTAATAACCTCAGAGGCTTCATTACTTCTAATTGCCGCTGAGTCCTGAGTGCCAATGCGGGAGACACATGGAGGGGAGACCCAGATAAGAAGAAGCAGCTAGGGGTTTTTGTTATTTGTACATTTTTTGCTGTGAGGGGAAAGTCAGAAGTCCTTTTCCAGCTGTGGTCTGTCCACAGTGATGGTATTAAAGTGCTAACGTTTAATTTGTGTAATGTTTTAGTAGAGTGAATGCTAAACTAATTAGAACAAAATACAAAGAACAGCAGATATTAATGAAAATTCCAGAATCTTGATTTGGTCACGACTCAAAAAGCAAAGAAAGAAATTTAGTCTGACTCAACTTTGCACCGAAGAAATCGAGCGGCATTGGAATAGTGTGATTTACAGAATTGGTATGGAGGGGTTCCAGTTGATGTGCAGGCCGTTAGCAACTCCGAAGCTGCAAATAATTCCTGCTGTTGTGCACAACATTGAGGTTCAGTGTGGTCACATCTTTTTCTTCCTGCATGAGGAACTGGACTCACTGCACCTGTTTCTTGCATAATTGATACTAGCTTTCAGTGATTCAGTTGTTAAAAGCGATATACATTATGCCATTGATCTTCAGGGAAGGATGAGAGAAGGTGGGATTGTCTGTGCAGGTTCTCACCTATCCAGGTCATGGTAGTCTTAAGGGCCTCGAAGTTTAAGTCCAGTTGCCTTCAACTGAAGTGCTTAAAGAAAAGGAAATCTGTCATTATCTAATTGAACATTATTTCCAGTTTATTATCAGCATACCGTGAGTGAAGGTTAACCATGTTCCCCTGTATTTATGTTATATTTACAATGACGCTTATCAAACTCGTTTCACACGAGAACTGAGCCAAGTTGATGGGCTGCTATCTTGCAGGAAATTAATTGATAAAGGGAGAGCTGAAAGCAGGTATAGTTTAAATCCGGCTGCTATCAGTGCTCACAGAGAGGAGATCTGAATAGACTCACCAAACAGCAAATGCCTTTGGTCTTTCAAGAGATTTGTCCGCTGCCAGCAGATTGAGGGATCATTGTTAAGCACTTGGTTTTAGAATTGGCTCCGGGATGATGTTGGTAACATAAGATATAAAGCTGTCCACTTGATTCAAGGGAAGGCACATGCTGAATTGCTGAGTCTAATAGAAGCTAAATCCCCTGAAATTTGAAAAGGGTTTCAAACTAATTCACAGCATGTAGAAATGGCACATAAAAGGCATGCATGACTCATATAGGTTGCAACCACTGTAATTACATCATCTTTAAAGATGACTTTATAGCATAGGTTCTTCAATTATTTGCATAATGGACAATGGGAAGATAACTTTGTAAGGGTGGAGATCTCACTTTGTTGTTTAGAAGGATAAGAATGTGACTGGATTGGAATGGATATTTATGCAGACATGTGAAATTATGTATAGCATGAGATCATATGGTTGCATTCAGTTAAATTCAATTCAGTTTTATCTATGTAGACCAAATCCCAACAGCAGTCACCTCAAGGCGACAATAATACAGAGAAATCTAAAACAATCAAATGACCCCCTTTAAGTGAGCACTTGGAGACAGCGGGAAGGAAAAACTTCCTTTTAACAGGAATAAACCTCCAGCTACAATCATTGACGGTGATGGTGATGGTTATGGTAATGGGGGGGCAATGTGAAGACAAATTTCATCTTCATGCCTTCCTATGCAATTAAATAACCATTAGCAGTGCATCTCAGGCGATGGTGCAAAGTAATCCAAAGTACTTTCACAACAACCTCAACAAACTAAATTCCAAAATAAAATCAGTAATGCATGGCATTTTTAGTACTGAACCACCAACAAATGTTTCAAGTTTCTTCTAATCACAAGTCGGGCAAAAAGCAACATTTTTGTTTTGCTAAAATGCGAGACCAGGGAAGCTTCTAAATTATTTTTCAATTCAGTGTCGCACCGGCAATCATCAGATTCACTTTGTCCTCACCTGAAACAATAGGTGGCAGTTTGCACACGTCTGATTTTGCATGAATGACAGGACACGAAATGGGGAATAGAAAAGCAGGAGGTGTTTCAGTTTAGTAGAAATGTGTTTGCAACAGCCACATCAACATGCAATTTAGACCTGTTGTGATAAAAATGTAAAGAATTGTCAAACAGGAGAGTTATTTGTAGATTCTGCCCCAGGAGCTATAATTCACTCATTTACTTGGTCTGGGAGTACTAGAAATTCACTGCCCATGAACAGCCGCAAACAAGAAAACCTTGAGCTTCCTCCTGCTTCATTTTCTCCTTTGCTGCTGCCTGAGGGCAAGGTTGGTGTCTGGTGGGGTGGGATCTCCCTCGGGCTGCCTTCTTTGATTAACTAGTCTGCGGAGGAGTTAACAAAGACTGCAACCTTACTGGTGTCTCTACCATTAAAAATTCTGACTAGCCGACAAAATAGAAAAAATACAATTACCTGTAATTTATAAACTCACAAATGAAGAAACACAGCATCTGTTTTCTGCACCTGCGAGCCCACAAAGATAAGCACCCTAAAGCATTTTTGTTGGCTAGATGAAACGATATCCAACTTGACTCGTGCAACGTTTGATTGCTCTTTTATACCCATATAAACTTTTTATCACTGCAGTAATAGTTATGGATATGGAAAATATAGCCACGTCACTCAAAAAAAAAAAGGAAAAAGGCAGCCAGAAAAGTTTTTCTAAGGTAGGAAAAAAAAACTGGTGACATTTGTCCTTAAAAGCAATTGAGAAAGGAAACAGCTGACTCTTGCTGCACCGTTTAAAGCTGAAAGGGAACAGGATGTTAGTTTTCTGCAACGTTTGTAGGTACATGACACTGTACGGGGGGAGGGCACTGTAAGATCAAACCAGCATTCCTGAAAATGAAAATAAGAACCAAAAGGGAGACAGCCTGCTTCGAATGCCCTTTGATCAGTAGACTCACACTGGGCTTCAGACCTCCATTAGCTGTTTTATTAAAAAAAAAAAAGAAGAAAGAAATCGAATAGAAGTGCGGCCCTGGATCGCTTTTGAAATGAAAAAATAAAAAATACTAATTGTCAGATCAGTGGCTAGACAAACCTGTACCTTAAAACAACATCACGGCTCATGCCTCCAAATAAAATGACCAAGGTCGTCCAAGTTCCTTTATCTGGTCTCTATGAACCAGGACTGTAACATGAAGATGCATCAAAATAGACTGCATAATATCCCCTTGAACTAAACACATTTTTGGGGCGCTCATCCAGTAGTTCAGTCCAGCCCTTAGGGTTTAAAATGACATTCATAAACAGAGAGACGTGTTATCCTCTCTCTGAGTTTTTAGATGCATTTTTGGGAATAAATGTTATTTGCAAGAGGGGATCTCTCTCTTTCTCTGTCTCTCTCTAACACACAAAGAAACACACACACACTCTGTGTAGAGTTTAGGAGGGGGAAACAGTTAATGTGGACTGAAGGACTTAGAAACCGATAATAGAGACTGTTATTCTCTTGTCCTCGCATGTACCTTTCCAAATGAGCCATATCGATTCATACAATGACCAAAATCAGCTGAGCTGCCCTTTCCCTGAAATTTGAAATCTCAACAGCTGTTGTTGTGGATTAACATACTGTTTATTGCATATATTCATAACCCTTTGGATGAATTCTAAAGAGTTTAAGCAACTTTTCATGACTTTTTCAGTTGGAGTTTATAATGTTCGTGTGATTCGGTGTGTCTTTCTGCCTGTCTCGCTATTAATGTTAAACTGTCCTCATACCTTACAGGGTATATGTGTGGTGAATAACTTCAAAGGTGTCCACAGTGCAGCGGCAAAACAGAAGACTGAGGACTACCGCGGTCTGCCTCTGATGACTTTCCCCCGTGTAGAGAGCCCACTGGAGACCCTGAGCGCACAGGTAGCTAAAAACACTTAACCTGGAATCCCATAAACTTTAATCTCTATGATGCACATTATCTTTATTCATTAATTGGCGGAACTCCCTCAAGGCCTACAGCTTAAAGCAAATTCCTCCCTTCAGATAAGGAATTCTGGGCAGTGGAATTTGACTTGTACTGGAACTTGGTGTCACTGTAATTTATTTCCGTGTACTTTTTTCCCTACTTTTTCATGCCTGTTTTAGAAGGTCCAAGTGAGGGTGGTGCATAAATCCAAAGATAATTTTCTGTGATAAATAAGTTATTTGGTTAAAAATGTACTCTCTTTCTTTCTCTTTCTTTCTATCTTCTTTCTTTCTTTACTCACAAAGCAATGACACGTGGCAGGCTTGACGTTTGCCCTTCACCTCTTTCCTCCTAACCAAATGCACAGAAACTTAACACGAAGCACTCTTGGCACCAGCTGACACGTGATTTCCTCTACCTTTTCATTTCCACGCTTTCTGTTTCCATCCACTTTCTTTTTTTTTGTCTTTCTCCTTTGCTTTTCTTTTTCACCATACTCCCTCCAACATCCGTTTTCAGAACCACTCGGCATCGATGACAGAGGTCACATGACTAAGGGGGCAGCACCGGGTCACGTTTGCGTCTCCACAGCACTTCCAGACACAATGACGAGGACGCATGTCACGTGGCTCCGAATGCTTACAAAAACCACTCCTGATTTATCTGTTTAAATCACCTGGGGGACAAAATACACCATGTTTGCAGTGGTTTTCATTTAGTTGGGCTATGCTCAGTTCAACCTCCCAAGGCACACAGATCAGGCAACAATATCACAAATCGCAACATAAGCACAGATTGTTTTTCCAGGTTATTTGAGATCATTGAAACATGGGACATTTTTTTCCTCCAAGGTGTGCTGTTTGTAGTTAGAGGACGGTGTTTTGTACATTTTGTATGAGCGAGTGCCGTAGCCTATCCTGACGATGTTAAAACCTGCACACTTCCTGTCAGCTGACTCACTCTGTTTTACATCACATCCTGCCGGGTGAAATGCCTTGTCAATCACCACATGTACCCCACTCGGTAAGAAAAATCTGCTATGGAAAAAAATATTGATGTTGTTGTTCTGTGGTGTTTGTCATTTGTACAGAAAAAAAAGACAGAATCCTTCTTTTTATTATCTCTGTACATTAACTGACCATGTCAGGTCATATTTTTTATGGATTTTTGTTAATATGTATGACTATTATGATCCATTTGGACCTGTTTGCCTGCTGTAAACCTGGATATTTTTTGGTATCAGTTGTTTGGGGAACAACTCCTCTCCCCTTAGGAGGAAATGGCAAGGATGAGTCACCAAAATCCTCAGAAAATGTGATTTTGCAGCCTAAATGTATGAAAATCTGATTGGCTTACATGCACAGTATCGGTGCGCTTCACCCCAATTTGCAGATTTACTTTGATGTTAACAAGAAGCTCTTTATGGCAAGATCTAGACGAGCTAGCCGATATTAGATCAGTGTAAAGAATATGCTGGTATGGTTTTCCAATTATATTTACTGAGATTCCAATGGAAGACATCCCTAATAAGTACACAGTGAAAAACATAAGAGATTGTTTTCATGTGAAACTGAGTAATTTACTTGAGGCCTCGTTAGCCCTTTCAATGAAAACCAGGCTATTGACTCCTGCTTCACTTTTCCTCCTCGAGGTACCCTTCCCTCTCCCCAACCCACCAGTGGATTGTGATGCAATGTTGTGACTCCATTTCCTATTGGAAGATATGCCCAGCATGAAGAGAGAAGTCAAGATGTTTTATAGATATTACTCATTATCATTGTGATTACAATTGTCTTTTACTTTGAGAACAAAAAAAAAGGCATTTCAGCTGAAATGCTACATATATTTTCTTTCTTCGTTTGTCCAAAAAAATTAAATAGTCAGTAGCAACAACGTGTCCTCTTGTGTTTCTTATTACGTACCTAAAAGCTTCAATGAGAATGGTAACTTTTCATTTACTTAGAAAATATGTGGCCAGCGACAAGGACAATCCGTCTTGACAGTCAGTACTTGTAAGTTACCTTGATGCAAGAACTGTGAAACGTGTCTGTCCTTGTGTTTGTCTGAATATCCAGAGATTTGTTTTCATTACTTACCATTTTTTCCCCCTGATTTGAGCCTTGCAATGTCACTTCAGCTGCATACAAATCCCACCTCCTTTGCTGTGTCATCTGCATGCTAAAAATGCAGTCACATTATCCTTCCAGTCAACAAGTTTCTGATTATAGGGCAATGGATAAATGTTGATCTGAGAGATCACAGACTGTTGGACTATCCGGTGTGATGTGACCTAATGTAGTGTATGAAACTGGATGGGTACCCATTAGATTAATTAATTCTCCAATACTTAAACAATGTACATCATCATTTCTGTCAGTGTTACGTACTCCTAAATGTTAAAAGTTGAGCCAACGTTACGTCTTGTTTTAATTTGAATAGTAAATGGATGGATTTTTATTTGCACGATGGAAGTGTAATGCAGTTGGTCCTTAATAGCTGAATGTCACTGGATTATTAGAGGAACAGCCCAAGGATATATTGCATTCCTAGGTTGAAGAAAACCAAAACAGGTTTGTTATTCAAGCACGATGTTTGAGTCACAGGACAATTTCGCTCAACAAACTTTCAGTTCAACCAAAATGATTGCGACCATATGCAATAGACTTGCAATCTCATTGCCTTTGAAATGGTGGCTTTCTAGTTAAGCACCAGATCTGCAGCCACTTGCAGTCAGTTGCCATCTTCAAGGTGACTTTGGTACGTTAGCACGACAATAAGACAGAGTCAGGCCCCTATCGAATCTGTCTGCGTTAATACAGTTAATAAACTGTGATAAATTTATGTAAATTGCAAATCTTTTGGTTTTAACATGCACAGAAACTCACATTAACAACTGAAAATCATAGTCTTGAAATGTAGAAAATCACACAGGCTATAACCAAAATATAACCAGTTGACAGCCCTGAGAGTTGAGTCGTCTACTGCAGATGAGTTGTTCTCATAGACATAGACAGACTAAGATTGATTTATAGGTCCTGTTTATAACATAATGGATACATTTAACATTGCTAGTTGATTTTTCTTTTGAAATGAGAAAGCTTCTGATGAGAGGAAGCCACATATTTCCAGACATATTGAAATATGCTAATTTTGACATGTTTACTCAAAGCCAAACATGTTAAACATAAAAGCGGCCAATTATTCTAAAACAGAGCTATAAGATTACAGCTTTTAGAGGATATGCATCCCTGGAAATTGAAGCTGTGAGCTGTTGCAATGATTTCTTTTTAAACCATCTGTTTTAACAGAGCTACACCAGCTACACCAATGACTTCATTGGCATGATGTCAATTAGTCTAGAGTTGACTGTGAGTGTACGCTCAGTAAATGCAAACATTATTTAATCTGGCAGTCAGTGTTTGAATCGACCAGTCAACCCTGAGACCATGGCCCTAAATTTTGTGTTTAATAATGAACGTTTGCGGAGGCAGAGTACACCTTAAGGGTTGTTTTTTTTAAAGAAAAGTTAAGTAAAACGAATGCCGATGACTGAAATTTGAGCTGGATCCTTCACATTGTTGCTTTGGGGGTGAAGTCAGAAGAAAAACGGGACGTTTAAGTGAACCTGTGTTTACACAGGCACTCAAAAAACCCCACCATGAATATGACTGTATTCTTCTCTCATGTCATAACTGACACACCACACCCTCGTCCAGCTGCATGTGCTACCTAGAAAGGTGTTTAAATTAGCATGCTAAAATCGGGCTATTTAGCTTCTCTAGTGATTCATCCTGTTACAGCTGCGTCGACTTCACTGATTTTTATGTCATAGCTAAGCAAGGCATACACGCATAGAGACACAAAGAAAGCTGACGGCTCAGTCTGTGCACTTGCTCTTTTGCTCTGTCAGGTATTCATTTCAGCTGTGACAGCCTGCGCTTACCCTGCAGACACACTGGCTAAATAGATAGGAGCTGTTTGTGTTTGTGTGTGCGGCGGTATTTTACCATGCCGCATCTTCATAAAATGTCATCGTTAGCTGTTCTGAGTATGCCTTCCTGTCCAAATTGCTGTCCCCTAGCAATATAAGTGAAGAATAGCAACAACCAAATATAGTTTTCAAGGTAGGGAACAAACCTCTGAGTGGTTTGACTTTTTTTTTGAATATATAATAATATATAGCTGCTGGATGTTTTTTTTTTTTTTTTATAAAGGAATCTATTAAGATGAGCTAAAATAAGTAACCACAGATTAATCTAAATGGTGAAACTTTTAAAAATACAAAAACAAATAAACAAAGAAAAAAAACGAGTCTGGTTTGCAGTGGCTGTCAGCCATTGTTCTAAAGTGTCGATTCACACTTGTCTCTCTTACCGAAGCTGGGGACTCATAAGTGCAAGGAAATACCTTAAATCCTCTTAAAATCATTGAGCTTTTGGTCTTCCTTTGAGTCACTTGGCAGTAAATCCACTTTGCTGACAGATATAAATGAGATTAAGGATTCTAAAAAAGCCTGTTTCAAATAAGTTGTTTTGCAACTAGCAGCGTCAAGGTTTTGGAGGGATAATAACTTAAAACCAAGGTTCAGCTACGAGCAAGCTTCACAGTCTTAGCATGCCACACTCTGCTTTCTTATTTGTACAGGAAATCATTGTACAGACCTGTAAAACTGAACATTCTTAAGACACTAGGGGAAAAAATAAATGCTACAACTAAGTTAAGTGCAAAGAAGATATTTAATAACAGAACATGTTCCAAACCCAAAGAGAAACGATGCAAGGAAACAGGGCCCCAGAGAGGGAACTGTTTGGATGTGTTCATTTTTGAATGCAAATCACATTTAATAACGTGTCAGAGTTAAACTAGTGGTCTGTGTTCATACAGTTACTATTTAACAGCTGGCTTATATGAGGAACAGAAAAGTGTGTATTGTTGTGTCACAATGTTACAAGAGCACCAGTATGACCTCAAGAACTTGGACAGAAGGGTTTTGTCTGGGGTCCCTGATTGAGGAAAAATCTGGAGACTGTTCAATTTAATCCTTTTTTAGGTTTTATGTTGCCAGCTTGCCATTGTTGTGATCTCACTGTGAAATACTTCTAGACCCTAACTCAAACTCTGACAAGTTAAGGTGACTTTGTTTAATCAGTGTGCATCAGTGAAGTGCAGGACATTATACAGTGAACCATAAATAAGATTGTGTGTACGCTTATAATCCACCATAAGATGTCAACCTGGCATTCATTATGGATGTAAATGTGTCTTGCGAAAGCTTTATCTTTAAGAAAAAAATTATTACACCTAACCATCCCACCGACCCTTTTAAAGGCATATTA
Organism: Hemichromis elongatus; assembly: GCA_015108515.1. Taxonomy (NCBI): domain Eukaryota; kingdom Metazoa; phylum Chordata; class Actinopteri; order Cichliformes; family Cichlidae; genus Hemichromis; species Hemichromis elongatus. The sequence continues at coordinate 5,154 of VUQR01023842.1, read as the reverse complement.
GAAAGAAAAAAAATACCCCAAACCAACACAAACACGCTACCAAAGGCAAGAAACATCAGTGGTAATAGCTGAAAGATACAAGGTTTCAGCAAGACACACAAACATAAAGACTTAGATGGCTGGGTTCAACCTCAGGTCATTTGACACTCTCAGTGAGTCTTAAAAGACTCAGGTGAATTAGTCTATTAAGCTTAAATACCAAAGAGTCCTCATATCTGTGATCAGGCTTAACGTCATAGCAAGCAAATCTGTACCCTTAGAAAAATTAGGTTTTAGGGGGGGAGGCATGGCAGGGACAAAAGGAAGAAATAAACAGGAAAAAAGGGTAAAAGAACCAGATAGGCATGAAAAGGAGTTAAAGAAAATGGTAATAGAAGGGATGTTGAGAGGGGGAAGGAGTTGCAAAGTATCTTCGGTGATTCAACAGAACTGATTTGGTTCAAGATCCCTGGTTCAACCTTATCCAGCACCTCTCTCATCTAATTCAATCTCAAGTTCCAGGAGTGAGAAAATGTCCTACTTGGAATTGGAGAGCAGGATCTGATCACTGGCGAACATTTCAGTGCAGTGTTCAGGGGAGCTCCAGAGCCATAAGGAGGATCCTGGCATTGGAAATCGGTGAGAGTTCTAACTTCAGAACTCAGGCAAGGATCTGTTTCCAGGACCCAGCTGAGGTTTTGAAAACTAGTCCAGTGTGTAACCAGGTTTTTCTTTCCTGGACAAAATGGGACTGGCTTCAGAAATCCGGGCATGTGTTTTTGTGTTGGTTAGTCTGCTGGTGGGTCTGGGTATACTGAACAAACTGGTTAGACTGGTGTGAAGTGGGCTGACTGGGTGCAGTCTGGTTTGCTTGCTGGTTTTCTGATTGGTACTGTTCAAGCTCCCTCTTCCTCCTCATGGCTGACTGCAGCTGCTGCTTGATTACAAGGATTTGACTCTCCAGTTCTGACAGTTCTTGAACCAGCGGGTTCCGTCCCACACCCACACCCAGACCTGGACCGCAGTCGCCCACTCCCAAAGCACGGCACTGCCCAGAACCGCCCTGCCCTGGCCCTAGTCCTTGGTCCAATCCCCTCCCTAACAGGTCAGAGCGACCATTAGAGGTAGTTACTATAGGCAGGGGTTTCTCCAGCAGAGGGAGAGAGTGGGGATGAGGGAGGGGAGAAGGGGGCGGTGGAGGAGGGAGATCCTGGGATGATGGGCGTTCCAGGTCATTCTGCATCTCTTGTGGAAGGATCCTTCGCCTGTTGCAGTGGGATGACTCTGCAGGATTCCAAGGCGCCGACTGGTTGTTTCCCTCGTTGCACCTGGAAATAGTAGAAACATTCATCAGTTAATCTCACTGCATGTTTCCAGTCTGAATCCAAATAAAATCAAGGCATCAGCTATGGCTTAATCACGAGTTGCCACTGCACACAATTCTGAACATGTTACATGAAAAACAGCAATTTACACAGAGCTGGACTGAAAGAGATGAACAATTTCTAGAAGATTGCTTATGGTGGTAAATACTAGAAATGATTGCTATGAGAGTCTTGGAAGAATAGCAGTGTGACTGCTTACCAAGAAATAGTTTTTCGCTTTTCCTTAAATATGTCATTTCACTAGCTGGCCCCACATCCTCATTTTAGGTTTGACAGCGCTTTAGTAGGTAACGGTGAATGGCTTAGACATGAATTGAACTGCGGTTTGGGGAAAGCCTCGAAGGGGACTGGTGGCGGCTCCCAGACCTGGCAGATCCCCATGTACTAAATAGAAGTGAAGAAATTAAAAACTTGAAATGGGGAGGGAGGATGGGGCACGTAAACGAGAATGAACAGCTCATAGAACTACGGTAACATATATAGATGAGGACCGGAAGGAGCATGTTTGGACGCGTGGTCCCGCTCCTGAAATTCAGATATTTATCTCTAATACATGAAAAGGGTGTTCTTGGGTATTGTATCTACACAAGCACCACATTCTTAGGGATGACATGGCTCTGCTGGCTGATCAGTAGGCAACATTTAAATATCTTTTTGTTCATGATCATTAAATTTTGGACATTTGTTTATCATGGTTGAGTCCTACTGACTAACTTTCGAGTAAGAGACATTGCTCCTATTCTTGAGATAAATGTCCTGGTTCTTAGTTAGCACCTTTCTACTGTACTTGAGGAGTCAAAGCGTTTTACACGGCATACCTCGCCCATTCTATGCTTTTTCTACGTAAGTGCTTTTTATCTAGCATTCAACACATCTATACTCTTAAGAATGAATCGGAGAGCAACTTCGGGTTGGTGTCTTGCTGAAGGATCCTTGGTGTGCAGAATGCAGCACCGAGGGATCTAACCACCAACCTTCTGATTAATTTGATGTCACCCTAACTAAAAATAACATTGACAATATTTTTCCATCTAGTGCCATAATTAGTTCAGGCATTACTTTTTCCAGTACTACTATTTATAACAACATATCTGGAAACACAATTACCTTAACTTAGTTTTATTAAATGCTAATTAGCGCTCTTTATTGGTGACTACTATGTGAGTATGGTAATGATGTTTTTTCTACCTGGCAGACAAAATCTTCTCATTTGGTGCATAAATGATAATAGATTTTTATAGTGATTCTGTAGTATTTCAGGTAATTCCAGGTAATGAAGACCAAACACTCATTTAATTGCTTTTTGCCTCCCTAAGGAAATGTCGCCATATCTTTCCTGTTAAGCCCATGTAAATCTCTTGGTAAAATAAAACAAAAGTAAACATTTTTTTTTTAAGAAAAGCTGTGGGTGGATATTAGCTTGGCTTACAGCCTTGCCAGTATATAAAGACACCCTAACTAACTAGCAGCCAGATGCTGCTGATCAAATGCACTTGATTATCTGACCAACAGCAAGCGTGACCAACACTAGTTTGATTCTGTGGAGCATTCAGGTGTGTTGACCCAATGCCACAACCTACCCAGGATTGGACGCTACAGCAAATTCACCCCAAGTCAGACCTTCGAATGTTCATGTTCATGTACACCTTAAAGGTGTCGGCTAGCTTGTTAAACAAAGTTCACAACAGTACAATAACATAAAGAACAAGTAAATAAGAGGTCGATTGAAAGTGTTGCTGGGAGGAAACTCATTAAAGTTATTGACTTTACCCTAACCTTCTCTGTATACTAAAGTACTCCCGAGTCAAATGTGAGGCCATCTGTACAACAGCTAAACTCGGTGTTGCAATGTCCTGCTCAAAGTCCAGACAAAGTCCATGCAGCTGTTTGTAACCAAGAACCTGCAAACCTCAATGAACTAAAGCAACTCTGTCAAGAAGAGTGGGCCAAAATACTCTATGTGAGAGACTAATAAATGAAAGATTTAAGTTACTGCTGCTAAAGGTGGCTCCATGTCATGTGGTCGACTTTTTCTTCATAACTGTAGTAACAAATATCCTCTAGCAGGTAATCCACCACCTGGATGATTTGAGTAATCAGCACTGGACCGCTTCCCAATGATATTTGTATTCTGCTTGTAGTCCAAGTTCTGAGGACCATTTGAGAAGCAGCTGAATGCAAGTAAAACATCCATGTCGAGAGCATAAATAGGGAATGCATTTGCCAAACTGCGATCTCAAAACCATTGGTTATCGCCCCACAATGGCAGTTTGTTATTTTTTAGCTTTTTTAAAAATCCATACATCTATACATTCATGGTTATCCCCAAAGGTTAGGCCATCAAAAAAAAAAGGCAGTGGGTCTCCAGACTTCTTTGTTTTTGGAATTTCCTAAAGTACATCTCATTATCTCACTGACTGGCTCAATGGTCATATTTCCATTGCAGTTTTGTTAGAACTTGAAACCTGGTATTAAGGTTTGAAAAACCACAGGAATAGCAGCAACTCGGATGCTTGGATTCAGTCTTATGCGCCAGTTTTTTAATGACTAGGCTGTCGCCACATGTAGATAACTGAACACAAAAAGAGGAGACCTTGCCAGAGCTCATGCAGAAATCAAATTCATGTCCAATTAATTTCCTCTGCCACCAGCCCTGATCCCCAAAACCTTTCCTATCCAACCCCAGGTCTACTGTGATCTTTGCGCTAACAAGCCCTAGCAGCAGTAATGTGGACTGAGACATTACTTTGATACAACACCACTGATTTCATGTCCATTTGCACCTTTAACATGTATTAGCTTACAAATCCTCTCTTTTCCTCCCTCTCCCTTTTGCTGTCCTACTTTTCCATTCTGCGTAGCACAATGATCTTTAATCATTGTCCAATGTAGAGCATTCCTCTTGCCTTTTGTCAACTTTTTTTTAATGATTTAAGATCACGTAACATGCAACGTTGAAGGATAACAAACAAGAAAATATAAATTTAAAGATGTTTGACTGGCACTTTAAACCCCTGAAAAACATGCAACTGTAGTTCACTTTGGTGACATGTCAATTTATTTGATTGTACTAATCCTGGAAAAAAAAAACCCCTAGTTAAAAAAGATTAAAAAGGCTTTTAAAAAACACAGCAAGAACTTGATAGGAAGAAGATAGAAATAAAGGCATCTATAATACATAAATGAGAAGTTAGATGAGTGTTCTGTTATCACTGGAGAAAATACCACTGTGTCTTTGCTTTTATGCTTCACCAACCATGGAATTGTTTACTAGAGGCTGATGTTGCCCTTATCATTTAAACTGATTTTATATATTTAGCTATTATTCCATTGTTTAGTTTGGTTAATATATAATAAGCTTCATTCATTCATCGTCTACAATTGATTTTATTAAAGATTATGAGGTGTTTGGTTAAGTTAGAGAATTAAAAGCCAAGGAAACCATTTGGTGTTACAATTCAAAGAAACATATATATATTATTTCTCATATGTATTTAACAACACTATATTTATGGTGCAAAGTATGTAAAGTCAAATTAAGAAAACATATTTTATGTATGCAAACTGTAGCCCATAATAAAAATACCTTACATTTACATCACGGTCTGCCCTTTAAAGTTATATTTTAATATTAACTAATAAAGTATATAAAGAACCAATATACCATAAAACATATTCCCGCTCAACTCAATGTTTGCTGCAGGCCTTATTGAACTTATTGAAGTCTAACAAAAGAACATTTTTTTTTTTTGTTTTTTAAAAAAAAAAAAAACTTTTTAAAATGTATTGT